>PNEQ01056697.1:0-44594 GCA_003012365.1 Medauroidea extradentata
CACCGATGCCTACATCACTCGCATCTGTGTCCAATATAAACTCGCCTTCATTATCGGGGAAGCCCAAAACTGGAGGGGACATTAAAACTTCTTTTAATCTTCTGAAAGAGGTTTCACATTCAGGGGTCCACAGAAATTTTCTTTTGGCTTCAGTAAGCTCATGTAGTGGTTTAGCAATCGTAGCAAATCCATGTACAAACCACCGATAATAAGCACAGAGTCCAAGAAAGCTTCTTACCTGCGTCCTGTCTGTTGGTTGTGGCCAGTCTTTTATTGCCCTGTTTTTTCTGGGTCAGTCTGGATTCCATCAGCTGATATCACATGCCCTAGGAAACTAACTTTCTTTTGGAACAGGTGGCACTTCTTGGGAACCAGCTTCAAATTTGAAGCAGCCACTTTCTGGAACACGGAATCTAGTCTGGTAAGGTTTTCTTCAAATGTTTTACCTGTGACCACAATGTCATCTAAATAAACTTGGCAAATATCTAGAGGTTGGATCTTTTCCATTAGTCGTTCGAAGGTAGCAGGGGGAATTGCATAGCCCAAACGGCATGACTTTAAACTGCCAAGTTCCTTTCCCTTGCTCAGAGAAGGCTGTCTTCTCCCTGTCCTCTTGCGCCAACTCACATTGCCAGTAGCCACTCTTCATGTCAAGTGTAGAGAACCATTGTGACCCTGTCAAGCTGTACAGTGTGTCATCAATTCGGGGGAGGGGGTAGCAATCCTTTTTGGTCACATCATTCAGCCGGCGGTAATCCACGCAAAATCTTGTGGAGCCATTTTTTTTTTTTAACTAGCACAACAGGTGACGACCAAGGGCTGACCGACGGCTCGATCACATCCAAGTCCTTCATTTCCTTCAAGATGCCATCCACAGTTTCTTGTGTAGCCAGGGGCAGTCGCCTTGGGGGTTGCTTGATTGGCCTAGCTTCTCCTGTATCAATGTGGTGTTGTGCAGCATATGTTCTGCCAAGGTCAAGTGGCCCACATGAGAATGTTTTCTTGTTTTGCTTCAGAAGTTCTGCAACAGCCTTTTCTTGTCTCCAGTTCAGGTTTTCTCCAGTTCTAGTCAGTAGTTCCTTGAGTGGTTCTGGCATAGTCCCATTAAGGTCGCCTGACTTGATGGCTTCTTTGTCGGTGGTAGTTATTTGGGAGACTTGTTTGCATACACCTGTTATGGCACCCTCTTCAAGCTGGATTGCCCTGTTCGACAAGTTGACCATTCGAACAGGTAAATTTCCAGAACTCGGCGAAACCAATGTTCTTGCTACCACCACCTCATCAGGTAAGCTGCTTCCTTTTCTCATATGTTCGATCAGCGCTACATGCCGCACAAAATTGCCTAGACACTGTGCGGGGATGACAATCTCACTGGAAGCTGGCAAAACAGTTGTCTCATAACAGATCACTTGGCAGCTGGTTGGCGAGGATAGTTCGCTTCGTGGCATCATTACCAGGTCTCGGTTACCAGCCTTTAGTATTCCCGACCGAGTATCTATACAGCACTCTAACTTGCGTAACACATCCAGGCCCAATAAACATTCATCTTCGATTTCGGCTATGTACACTTCGTGCTCTATGCAGAGGTCACCCAACTTCAACTGTACCGTTTTCTTCCCCTTCACTGGTGTGGTCTCGCCTGTCACTGTCGTCAGAAAGTTTTGTTTGTAATTATGGCTCCGTGACTGCTGGGGATAAGGCCCCAAGATGTCCGGTCTGACAACAGTAATGGTTGCTCCAGTGTCTACAACCATGTTGCAATAGACATTATCCAGACTGCCCTCCACTAGGATTGCATCAAACTCTTGCTTCACTGAGCGTACTTGAAGAAATACTGGGGCCTTATCTCCCGCAGCGACCGACCTTCGCCCCTTAAGACCGGTGCTTACATGTTTCCCGAGGGCTGGCCGGATCGAGCAGTCTCATCCTGCTCTTGGCTTCTGTTCTTCCGTAACCATCGTGGACACTGGGCTCTGAGGTGTATGGGTTCTCCACATTCCCAACAGCTTGGTCGCCCCTGTTGTCGAGGGCGGGGTGTATTCGATGTGATTCTGTGTATCATGATTTCCATTCTCTTCAAGGTGTTCTCGAAGAGGCTATCTCTATCGTCGCCTGCCACTGCGACCGCCCGCATAGCACGCCGAGTTGATGGTCCTCTTGCAGTGCTCTGGCCAGGGCATCCTGCATAGTCCTTGGGGCGGCCAGACGCACTGCTTGGCGTACATCTACATCGGCAATGGCATCAACGAAGAAGCCGACGGCTATTATGTCTCGTGCTTGTTCTGGACACCCCTCGAGCGACAAATGGGCGAGTCGCACAATGTCCTGCCACAATTCTTGCAGTGGTTCCCCTGATCTCTGGGTGCGGCTCCTTAGTTGGGCATGGTGGGCATGTCTCAAGTACTTGTCGCCGAAGCGCAGCTCCAGTGCAGTAACTAATGTCGAGTATTCCAGATGTTGTTGTTCTGGAAGCGACTGGAGTATACTGAGGGCAGGTCCCCTCAGCACAGCTGCAAGGTAGTAGGCTCGTTGCTGGTCAGACCAACCATTTATGGTTGCCACAATATGAAACTGATTTTGGTACTCTCGCCATGAAGTCTGGCCATCGTAAGGAGCAGGCTTGACAGAAATCCCTTTTCCAATGTTCGATGTAGGCACACTAGATACACCAACATGTTGCAGCCCATTTTCTGCCTGGTTGTGAATCACACTACAGCCTGGTTCAAACTTCGTAGTCTTCTCTTCGCTGCCTTGAAGTATTGATTCGGCACAGACCTTGTCTTCTCCAGTAACAAAATGGCTACCTTCCTGACGCTGGCGAAAGTCCTGCCACTCCTTCCTTAGATCAATTATTTGCTGTTCCACCTTTTCGCTTATGTTGTCTACCTTCTCGTTTACAACCTCTATTTCCTGGTACACCATTTCTTTAACATCGTCTATTTTTCTGTCCACCACTTCGTTCACTTTGTCTACCTTTTCACTTACACTGTCTACAAGATTACTAACATTCTCTACTTGCTTACTTACACTATCAATTTTATTATCTACACTATCAATTTTCTTATCAACATTTTCATTTACACTGTCTTTGACTGAATTCATTTGGTCACTTAATTGGCCACTCATTCCCTCAATGAGAGCTTTTAGTGCTTCTATTTCCGCTGACATTCTTTTTGTAATCATTCACATTTACAATGAAAATTAAACTTAAGATTTATAAAGTGGTTCAATTTAATTAAGTAGCAATTGTGTGCAATGATTTAAATTTACAGAATTAATTATTGAATTTACATTATGCCTCTATCCCACTTCTGACACCAGTGTTATAAGTTTGAGACATAAACTTTATTCGTGGGCAATTCCCATGAGTCCTTTTGGGATAGAGGTCTTATAATTAGAAATAAAAGAATTAAATTAAGTACTAGATTTAATAACTCACAAGCTAGGAAATACATAAAACAGTAATCAACTATAACTCTCACAACACAATTAGTTATGCACACAATTACTACTGTGTCACAGACACGTTAATTAACTTTGACAATTAAAGCACAAAAAATGTCTATCAACAATTACTTAAACAGTACAAATCACAATAAAATTCAGTCATATATCCAGTCAACAGTATTTCAAGTAGTGACAGTGTACAACCTTAATAGTCCGCCGTGGTGATGAATCGTCGTGTGCTGCGCAGTACCCCGAGTGCACCGCTGTCTTCACTCTTGAGGTCTTCGGTTTGACTCCCGTCGCGTACCTCCTTCTTCGCCTATCAGCCCGCCGCAGTAGTCCTCTTGGTTCGTCCAACACTGCTCCGAAGGTAGCCGCCTGCCGCCTCACAGTAGACACTGACGTCACCAAGATGTCTTCACCAGTCTATCTCCACAACCATAGCACCTTCCTCTAGCACGACCAATAGCGAACTCTCCCCAATTTGTCGATTCAGCCCTTATATACCAGGCAAAACAGCAGGGGAATTACCGCATTACAGGGGTCTAAAATTAGATATTTCATCATGTTTCGGATGTGGTTAGAGTCACGTACGCCGCTTCGCAGGGCAAAAACGCAGTTGGGACAGGTATCTATGACGTAGTTTCGGCGGGATTCCCACTGTGAGACACTCGGGCTTTGAGTCATGGGCCAGCCCTCAAGGTGTTTCGACACAGGCCCCATCCAGCCCACCCTCAGAAACACAGCATGCAACAATATTGTAAAAACACGGATATTTTCATACAAAAATTATTTATTGAGTCGGCGACTTGAAAAAGCATGTTTACATATACGCCCACAACAATAACCGTACAAATGTAACACAAATTCCATTAAAATAAAAGGTAGGTAACAATTTTTTTTGTAGCACTTTTCTCTAGAAGAATTACCTGCTTCTTACTTAGAAATTGTTTTGTACACATGCCACGATGCTGAAAAGCTGAACGTTTTTCCAGGTCCCTCTTCCGAAACGCGTCTTAAAATATCCCGTTGTCGTTGGCGAGTATTTTAATTCCTGCATTACAATATATTAAATATATGCACAGAATTTATAATAAAACCTTAAAAGAAAATTATTACAAACGCACACGGCCACGAAACACGAACACACGAGAAACTTACGTAATGGCGTCCTTTGTTTTGATTGCCGGTACGTCTGTTAATAGCGGTTGTTTGTAAAATAGTTATACAAATCACGCAGTCGGAATAGAATAAAATAGTTAACTGACTAATGCTGAATACGTAACCGTGTTATTATATTACGTTTCCTCCAAAATGCTTACTTATTTTTCACGTATATTACACACTACTTTCAATGTCGGCGATGGAAGTTAACCGATTTGTTGATCAGGGCTGCCATTACTGCTTCATCAGGTCATACAATCACGTCCTGTTGTTTTAAATTGTATGTTATTCTGCCACGTGTTTGGCACGCGTTAAAAATATTGGTAGCCTCGGCTGTCAAAATACGGAATTCTTATAATATGGGATAGACAGTATTGATTTTTTGAAGGTGCACAACATAGTACACTTGTGTTTTAGACCATAAGTAAGGTTTTTCAAATGTGTAGACTTTATAGGTTGAAACATACATTTGTGAATAACGAAATTAGAGTTTGAATGAAAGCGAACATTAGTTGAGCTTATTTATATGTGCCGCAATGCAATAATTGCAATTCAGCTTGATTCCATATCATTCAATAAATGTGTTTGTTTAGTTGTCACTGCATGTGGCACATAATACAGTCCGCATAAATACACTGCGTCCCGCAGCATTAACGTGTTGTCCGTACTTAACATTAGCATCATTTCCCCCGTTCTTTGTAAGCAACTCCAATTTTTGGGAGTGTTACCTAAATTGGTATTATTGTATATTCATTTATAAGTTCTGCTGTAATGGAAACTTCTGTTTGCTAACTCTCTAATATAGCAGTACATGTGGCTTAAGGCATCCACCTGACCATGTGTTTGTGTGAGTAAGGCACGGTGCCTTGGGCGACGTTGATTGGCTCATCTGGTGCGGTATCATCTCTAGAGCAAGACAGCGAAACGGGGTGCAGTGGTTTTGTATATCACTCACCTGACTGACCCTTTCAGTGCTCACCCCAACATTTTATTGGAGAGGAAAATGCACTGCAATAGTCCATTTGGGTAGGGAGAGGTAATATACTGTCAGCAAATTAGTGGATCGACTTCAGATCCAAATCTGACGCTGTTACTTGGCAGAAATCCCGCCCTGCCTGAGCCTGGCACAGTTCTTATATCGATTATACTTGGCCGGTTGGTAGAGGCCATCTCGTGTGAGGACGGCTGTGGACGAACTTCAGGTGGCCTGAGCCTTACGCATTGCTGATGGGTCTACAGAAGGACCATCTTGCATGAGCACAGTGGTGTGCGGATTCGATACAGTCAGGGGTCCATTAAATATCACTGTCTTATGTGTGCAGCGGAAAATTTGCACCTGTAATACGTCTTGTTGGGTCGTAATTAAATTAGATTCGTACACACGAATTGACTCACGTATATTGGGTGGTGGTGGAAGGGGAATATGGCGAAATTGTTACTCAAATAGAGGCAACTCCCATTGCGTCTGCTGATGTTCTGGTGTATTTAATTCCAACTGTGACTATAGGTGCTTTTTTTGACTAAATTTACTTGACCTGCGCCAGCGTTGCGCCTCCTCCCTCTCCGGGCCGGATTCAACACATTGCACGCCGTAAAAAATTGTTTGTAAATTAAGGAAACCGATGTATAGTAGTTTTAACAAAGTAGGTGTGATAAAAATATTTCCCACTTATCAATGGTAGCGTTGCTATATATATATATATATATATATATATATATATATATATATATATACATATATATATATTAGGAAATATGCCTAAATGTATATTGAAGGTACCAGACTTGTACAGTAACTGTGCTGTTAATTTGTTCTGTTTAAAAACTGAGGCATGGTACCAGTAAGTGTCCCATACTAAGTGAGGGTTAAAAGAAATCCCAGTGCTATTTAGGAAGTTCTGTTTTTAGAGTGCATGAAGTGACCGAGGCAGGGGCCATCCCGTGTGAGCACGGCGGTGGATGCGGCCGGACCAGCGAGCGCCTTGTTTGAATGGCGCCCCCTTGCCGCACCGTCGAGGCGCCGGCCGGCGATTTACGCGCGGCTGCCGCCTGCCTTCTCATTGAGTCCCCGCCCCTCCGTGCAACAGCTGCCTAACTCCTCCCTCATTCTCACGACTCGTGTTTGTTTACCTGCGCGCCACATGGCCGGCGGTGTGTTAGCGTCGCACGCGATCCACCAGAGTTACCAACTTAGTGGTTTTGTCCCCACTCCTGAAGACTGTGGTCTGATATTATGAGTGGAGACCGCAGATTTGTCCGTTATTATCTGACAGCAGACTGGGCTGCAACTGACTGTGTCCTATGCTGTTGGTCGACAGTTTGTGTGGTACTCCTAAATGATTTGTTTCAACCAATGACATTAGGACAGCTCATTACCGTATGATGTGGGCACGGCCATGTACATAAGCCAGAGGCCAATAATGTCACAGAACGTAATGGGGTGATCATAAGTCCATGCATTCTAGCTTGTCGCCCAATAATGACGCAAAATTTACATATGCCTAGTTCCGAGTTCCGACAAGTCTAAACTTTTTTTTTCCGTAAGGTGACGTATCTAGTGATTTAAGATAGCTCCCGGATACGCTGCATTTGCGCACGTGAGACACAAAATCGATGAAGCGCTAAGAGTCTGCTGACCGGCGTATGTGATGTAGGCCTACTATAATCTCTAAGCGCAAGCTACTGAAATTACAGGCATTGCTTTACTATCATTATTTTCGCTATGGGACTTTTAAGATTTGACTGTATCATTTTATTTGTAAGAGGCATCGTTTAAAGTCCAACATACTGTTCTTATCTTTTTGGTTTTCGAATACGGTTGGCATTTCTTTACGAATGGCAGTTTGAAAAAAGCCGTTTATTTTTACCAGTATGAGGGGCTCGAAAATCATGTATCCGATATGGTGGTGAATAGATAATTTCAAAGTGACGTAGTGCAAATGGTGTGTTCTTTCCGCAGATAAATGTGTGTTGCGTCAAAAAAAGGAAAATTCGCAACTCGCCGTGTGTTAAATGAAAAACTGATAAGTAATTTTTCCAATTATCAAATAATTAGTGTCTTATGTCCTTTTAAAAAGGATATGGCTGCTAAATCTTCTGAAATGACCATTTCGATACAGAGTAGTAACTCAACTTGTTCCTGATATTTCAGAGGAATATTGGTGTAACATAAGCTATTTTTATGATGTTGGTTGGGTTGTTGATGAGTTACAAACTCTAAAGTATCGGTGGTACATTTTACCTTTATGCTGTGTCCAATAAAACATTTTATACGCGTTCTTATAAATCTTACCTTTGACCCACACAACCCTCTTTGTTCTTTTTTCACCTAAGCCCAGGAGGTTTCTAGCAACCTGTAAATTCCCGTTCTCCTAAAACATAAGGTTGCAAAGCTGCTAACACCTAACGCATTACGTTTATCAGTAGAAAATTCGAACATTTTCGCTCGTTTCACATTAAATAAGATTAAATTATCTCCTGAATTTCTGGTGACTTTTGCGAGGCGGTTTAGAGGATTTCTCTGAGAAACGTTGGCAACCCTGCTCGCGGCGCAAACACGAACTATGTTAACCGCTGTAACAAGCTGCCCGACCTCGCTCGCATATTCATACGATAATTTTTAGCGGTCGTTTGGCAGCGATGCTCTGGCACGTAATTTTTTACGACACATATTGTTACGGGATAATTTACATGCCTCCGTGACCTTGATAGCTAAGGCACGCGTGCCGAAAAAAAGACGACACAAGCAGCGGCGATTCAGTCTCGAAAACCCAGGCAAGAAATTTTCCACCGACACCTAACCATATAGTTCGGAGCCCACGATAGTCACATGGTCTCATCTTCTGTCTTTATTTTCAAGACCGTAAGACTTAAAGGGCGTTCACGTGGCAAAAAAAAAAAAACATAATTTTATAACTTTACGACATAGTGTTTCGTTTTATAGACATTTTCCACTTCTATTTTTTTTTTTTTTTAGATCTAATAGTCTTCCCATACCGCCATATAAAAGTTGAAATTGCAAGTTACGGGAACATACAAACAACAAAAACCAACTTACTTACTTACTAGAATGAAATAATTTACACTAAAATAAGATACAACGGGCCATATGCTAAGAGATTTAAAAACACACAATACATTTCTTGTGTTTTTTTAATCTGAAAATAATAACATATTTCTTGACTTATGACTGGATTCAGTTTCTTGGACGTACTCCATTGCAAATTGAATGACTG
Organism: Medauroidea extradentata; assembly: GCA_003012365.1. Taxonomy (NCBI): domain Eukaryota; kingdom Metazoa; phylum Arthropoda; class Insecta; order Phasmatodea; family Phasmatidae; genus Medauroidea; species Medauroidea extradentata. The sequence goes on from PNEQ01056697.1 coordinate 8,847, forward strand.
TCAAAGAAAACTAAACAAATAAAAGCAAAACCATAAAATAAGCAGAGTATGCTTTAGTCAGCAAGATACATACACAACATGAAATTCCAAAATGGAATCGGGTCAAATAAAAACAAGGAACAAACAGATAATACATTAAAATAATTACAAATAAAATAAAAAAAACCAAGTAACATGTGATACAACGATGAGACGAAACAAAAAACACAGTAGATATCAGACACGAACAGAAAAATAACAAAAAGACCAGTCGCACTCGTGTTCCTGAACCCTGTGTTTCTACCTGATGACAAGAAACAGATTCCAGTTCCCGAAACGTCGTAACACTGTTTGTCTGTAAAACTACTGTGTTTTGTCTCGTCTCTTTGTTGTGTCTTATTCTTATTTTTCTGTTCGTGTCTGATATATACTGTGTTTTTTGTTTCGTCTCATCGTTGTATCACATGTTACTTGGTTTTTTCTATTTTATTTGTAATTATTTTCATTTATTATCTATTTGTTCCGTGTTTTTATTCGACCCGATTCCATTTTGGAATTTCTTGTTGTGTATGTATCTTGCTGACTAAAGCATTCTCTGCTTATTTTATGGTTTTGCTTTTATTTGGCCCCACTAAACTTTTAGATACCGACATGATTTTTTGTTATCTTATATGTGTGTTTTTTAAATTCGACACCTAAAAGGGTGAAAAGTGATGAAACATTGTTAAATGCGTTTAAATGAATCGTCGATATATCGCGATCTCAACAGGCTATCATAACGGTTTCCACTTAAAGGTGGCAGCCATAAATTAGCCTCAACTGTGATTATTTTTTCCTTGGAAATTCTACCCCTACGGGAGTGAAAAGACATGGAATATGTTTTAGATAAATCTTTGATAGCAATCGATCACGACGAGTGATAAGAGTTGCATTTCGCTTCATGATGATGGATACGTAAATGCCCGTAAATAGGTTTCAGGACATTTATAAAGTCGAACTGTCAGGACCGATAAAATATGTTTTACATGAATTGTTGATTTAGCTTTGACTCTATGGTTATCGTCGTGATTTTCACTTCAATTGGATACTTAAGAGCGAAGCCTACCCGCGCATGAGAGGCTCAGAAGCGACGGAGCAGTAAGGTCGACCTTAAAGCGCGCATCAAATGCCGCGTTCTCTCAACGAGCCAAGCGCTGAACTAGCGTGCGAGGTTCCTGCCGAACGGTTTTTACTATGGGACACTAAGCGGTGGCCATATTATTTTTCTGGTAGAAAGTCTGCAGCTAGGTTCAGTGCAGGTCGCAATCTGAGTTTCACATAAGTAGGGGGAGCATGCGGGTTGTGAGACAACAGGGAGCAAAATCGGCATAACCTGCATTTGATTAACTTGGCCGCCCCATCCTCCGGGTGGAGCAAGAGCTCTGATTGGCCAAGACGTTGTCTAGGGGGGCGTGTCCTGGGCTGGGATTGGTTGTAGGGGTCTTTTGGTACGAATAGTACCTAAGTGCCATGACACCTGTGATTGGCTGAGAGCTTAAGGTAGACTGGAACTCCCGCTCCAACTCGCTCTGCATAGTTCCCCTTGCACAGCAATCTGTGGATTCGGCCTACTGGGAACTGCAGTCCTGCACTGCTGGAGCGCGACTTGGATTTTCCCTTAACATTTCCACCCTTTCCTCCTCCAGACATGACGGAGGCGACCTGTATGTAACGACCTACAACGACAGAGACAACTTTATTATATTTTCAGTTTTTTAGCTATAACATTTATTCAAATTGTATTGTCATAATTGTCTCTTCGACAATGCATAGGACGTATTCTTGGTAAACTGCTTGACATAAATAATAATGGAAATTTTCATTAATTTGTCATGCAGAATCATTGCAAAAAAATTCTTGAAAGTTAACCTATGATTCTCTTGCAAGTTATTCTCCATGACAAATTAATGAAAGATTTAATTATTATTTATGTTGAGCAGTTTACCAAGTATTATATCATATGCTTTGTCGCAGAGAAAATTTTGATAATACAATTGTAATAAATGTTATGGCTCAAAAACTGAAAATATAATAAAAATGTCTAACACTCCCCCTTAATATTAATGTTGAACATGCGATGGTAATATTTTTTGGAAATTCGACATTTGAAAAGGATAAAAGGCTTAAAATGATTTTCTGATTAGCCTCTAATATCTGTCTAACCAGTTGGGATATCGAAGTGTTATTTGTTTAAAATTATGCTTACATAAATACCAAAAATAATTATATGTCTTTATATTGATTAAAAAACTCTTAATTACCAGGGCAAGGGGGGAGGGACTTGTTCTTCGTAAACCTTTCAAATCAGACGATCAGAAATAGCAAGTATGGCCATCAAGAAATAATCTATACGGGAGTAATTTATCTACAGTTGTTTAATCATTTCGTATTGTTGTACAAATTCTATGTGCCTAAGCAACACAATATTTTATTCATTATTTTATTAACTTTCAACATTACATATTAAGGACACAATCATCAATGGTTGTACTCGTGATTAGTCATCATACCACATACACTACATTTACCATCCGAATACTCTCTCATATTCAGTGTGTGTTTTGATATGACTGTAAATAAGGCACGGGACAGTCCTTAAGAGTGGCAGGGTCAGACTTAGGACAGTTTTCACCTGGGTAGATACACAAACCTAGTTTGCTGCAGAGTAAGCTTAAACTACAGATTGGTTATCCTAACATTTGAAGGCCGATTTACTGATCCGGTGTTAATCCTTCAGTTAAAGTAAGTATTAGCTATTACAAGTGATATACGTGGGCAATGTCGAGGGAACCTACTCTCTGTACATATACGGGTTGACTGACATATAATAGTGTTACGTTTATGCAAAAATACTTATTTTAGCTGTTTAGTGATGGTAGAGTATTACGTAAAACATACAGTGTGTTACATGGAATTCTGTGGGATGCTGACAATGTAAGTGAGCCTCGCAGTCTACATATCATGTACGGCTTTAATTTACAATATATACGAACTATTACATTACTTTTACGATGTTATTTATGGAGGGAGGCAAGAATAGTTGGCGACATCTATGATTACTTAAGAGCAACTCAAGTTAGTTACGACGATGACAGTCCCACCTTGTTGATGATGCCGAGGCTGATGTAAGGAAACGTCCACTGCGATCGGCATGTTGTAGATCTGTACATCGTGGTGTAGCTTGGTAGTGAAGTGATCTTGGCGACGATATAGGGCAGACAGACCTCGTAGGTAGCGTGACACGCCCCTTTATCGTGCCCTGTGTGGCAACTCGTATCGCTATTGCAGTGGGGAGTTCTGCTTTGCAGTTTGCAGCACCTTATGTTCAATATTTTGGAATTCCTGGCCGGGTGGCCTGGTTACTGATCGCTGTGTTAGAACCAGGGTTACATGGTTCATAACAGTATGGGCCACAGCCCAAATCGCTGGACCTAGAACCGTGAACATTTATGTGTAAGGAGGCAGACTGGTTTGCCATCTGGGACACATTTCCAAGAAAGGTAGTAAAATGATACTATAAGAACACACAACACGACAAATTGCATATTTGAAAGGTAGCAGGCAACAGCAGACAAGCTATTTTCCCTACCTCTCCATTCCACTGACACGCAGTAAACGACTGTTAATCCCCTGCCTACACCTGGGGGCCTATGTTCTCATTCGTATGCAAACCGCCCGTCTGACCACTCGAAATGCGCTGTTGGTATTCTTGACCACGTATGGCGTCCTCGAACACGAGATTTGTATACGAAAGTCTACTCGAGCGATGGCAGGCGGCCGAATTGGGGATTTCGCATACGAGAAGCCGAAAAAACAGAAGCTATGGAGCAAGGTTTCAACAGTTAAATTATTGTTATTTTTTAAGTTCTCGATAATGTTTAATACAAATTCATCGCTAATTAAGTCAGCAGTTAAAAATGCGATTTAGCTCTTTTGCGACAGTACATTTATTTTACAAAATTTCTGTACACATGCTTAACCACTAAATAATACTGTATTTATTAACTCTGAACTAGCTATTTTAGAATAAATATCAATAAAAGCCATTAACATTGCATGTTACGAGTCGTAAATTTTTGCGATCGACTGAAAAATTCAAATGTGCGCCTTTTCAATAAACTCAGTAAATAATTAACAAAAATGCATTACAATATAAGCAGCATAGGAAATTAGAAAAACTTTATAATAAGGGTGAGTGATTAATGGCATGAAAAGTTAACAATGTGCTTGGTTCCATTGTCGTCTACATAACTAGTTCCCCCCTCCCATTATTTGTATATTCTTATACATTTTGTTATTCGTCTTTGAACAGTTGTTTTAATGTGAAATATAATTTTAACAATCGCTGTTGAATCACACGAAGTGCAACAAGCAACAATGTTTCGGAAAATTATGCAGTAGCAGACATTTTTGTTACTATCCATTTTTTTGCTCATTTTATACAAACCCGAGAATAAAGCTCTGGTCTTATCTTATAATTATGACGACTGTTAAAAAAATTAATGAGGGTGGTTCATTTTATTTGAGTAAAATACTGGGACAAAATGTTCAACATGTTAACAGTAGCTATTAGACCTCTTACACAAAATTCAACAAAATTGTTTCTAAATTAATTAAAATGCTACCAATGAATTACGTGGAAACATTAGCATAACTACATCACTGTAGGTTAAAACTATGTAACTTCAGCTTCAGTTTCCTAAAGCCTTCGTTTCGTAAGCCTTAGGCGCGGCGCCACTGGGACCTGACTGGGCTGGACTTGACCTGACCGTAGTCCGGTGTAAAATCCCATTCGCATATGTCTTGTGCTTATGTATGCGGCACCACTGCGAGTTGACCTGACTGTTCTTGACATCACCAATGTCGACTATAGTAGATATGTACTTTGAACCAACTAATGCCAATAACCTTAGAAAATGTTTTCTTGTAGTTAAAGTAAGCTGATCCTGAATTGGCAGGTGCTTTAATGAGTATGTACTTTCCATCTAAAGTGCCGACGAAGTGATAAAAATTCCACCTTATTTTGAAGTCGTCGGCTGCAACTTTAAATTGCTCCACGTTTGGCTCATGCATCTCGCGAGGGTGCAGACGGAACCATGTAGCTTCGCAAACGTCAGTAACAATGTGTGACACTCCTGTGTCCTAGCCGATAGATAGCTATATTCCAGTGACTAAAGTGAATTTTCAGTAGCGAGAAACTTGAAGCAAACGTATAGATGTTAATGTTCCAGTCATGCTCTTGCAAATGAAGTTTAGAATGATGGTGAAATGAGGTGAAAAAATAACACAAACATCCATGGCTCGGCCCAAATTCGAAGCAGAAACCAGTTGTACCGCAAACTTGTGTTTTTAGAGGTTCATGTAAGGGGGAGGAAGAGTACACAGCTACTGTTACTGCAGTCGATGACAGGTTTGTATTTTGTTACAGGTCACGAGGCAACGGCAAAATGGATCAAGCTACGAGATGCGTATAGAAGTAGTAGTGTGAAGCGCTTGAAAGCAAGCACCAAAAGTGGAGACCCTGCTGTTTCCGTCCAGTCATGGAAATATTCGCAACAGATGGAGTTCATTAAACCCTACATGAAAGATAGACCCAGACACACAGACGAATGTAGGGAAGGAAACGAACCCGATGTTGTAGAAAACAATGACAATTCCTGTTATGAAGTTGCTGTCAACGATGAGTTGGAAAATAGTGCCGAAGGTAGGTCTGAAGCACCTGCGGAAAGACAACATAAGAAACGGAAAACATGTGATCCAACTCTGAATTTTCTTGAAAAGCAGGCAAAAGCTAGGGAAGAAAGAAGAAAAGAAAGATACGCGAGGCGCGTGACATTCTCCAACCTCAAGATAGGTTAAAACTTTTCTTGGACTCCATGTATACTGCAACTAAGAAACTAGCCCCTGAATTACAGAGGGTGGTAAAGCGTAAATTATTTTCTGCAGTCTCTGATGCTGAAGATACGATGGAGAATAGTTCGCACCTGTACTCCGCATTGACTTATTAATCTTCTTCTATGTCCACAAGCAGCTCTGTAGATTATGTAGAGATAATGGAACAGCCATCCATGTATGATCTCACCACTCACAATGTACAGTTTTCAAGTGTATTGGCAAGGTACATGGACAATATGTGACAGGAATGTGAGGTTTAAGCTGTAACTGTAATACATGTATAACTAGTTTTATTTCCTTTGTATACCCTCTAAGTTACTTGCACATTCCAACTTACGGACTAACATTCTGTGTGTAACGTATTCCGTTGTTAATGTATCCTAGAGTGTTACAAAATGTTGTTATATTAATGCCACGAAGCTTCTAATTCCTTTTCCACATTAAAGGATACAAATGTGATACTTCTGTAAATTATTACATACTTTACTTAGCACACTGCCAGCTTCTCTTTCGCACAAATTGGTCTATGCCAGTTTTAGTTTTCTTACTGATGTAATCAGCAATTAAGTCATGAAAGTTCTCCAATTGGGTTTGGCTTAATCGAAAATAGTTTTTAAACTACTCTTTTATCGGGTCCTTCAATAATGTATGATATTCACCCAATCTTTCACGTTGTGATACATACCGACTTTGCCATCATCTTTTCTGACAGTAACACATATTGTAACCATTGCTTATCATCTGAATCAGATTACGAACTACAATCAAGCAACGCTACCTTTGACAACGCCATTACCACTTGCCTGAGGCCAACTGCAGTTCGTTCGCTGTGGCGCATACTCAAAGTACTTAGGTCGAGTCAGGTAAAATCAGGCCAAGTCCAGTCCGGTCCCAGTGGCCGTTACTCTAAAAGTTTGTTGTGTTTTTTAATTTAACCTATCTAACAGGAATAAGTAACTATTCATGTTTTGTGTTTGATCGAGAAAGTCACATTTAGATTGTTTCTGCTAACATTAAAATTCATCTATCACGCTGATTAACAGTTTAAATGCCCTAGTTGTCACAACAAACTCATATTTTGTATGTCGAGATACACATTCGAATAGCTGCCATCTTGTTCACTTCGCGGATTTATTTCGTATATGAGTTCAAGACAGTGGAGTATAAGGGTTTTCAAATAGACCAGTTCGTATGCGAATCTGACCAAGGTCCTCAGACCACCGAGCTGTGTAGAGTTTCGGCCGACGCAAGTTTGTCCGAAAACTACGATGCGATAAAATCATAATTTTATATTTATATGAAACATTGTTGGTTTTGAAGGCAATACTTGTGAGTACATTTTACTCTTACGAAACAATTTTAGATCTCATATTTTTCTCAAAGCAGGGTGTCGATATCAAAATTTGGTGGTTACGCTGCCATGCAAATAGTGAAAACTAACTGACCTACTTAAACAAAATAATTCACGGTGAACTAACATCCCATGAGCTACGCAATAAAACATTCAAAAACCCACAACGTGATATTTTGAATTTAAAAAAAAATCGCAAAAGAACAGAAAAAAGTTGCAAATCCAGCAATTTTTTTAAAACTCAAAAAAAAGTTCGCGGGATTTTTTCGAATGTTTTATTATGTAGCCTATAATTTGTTATTTCACTATGAATTATTTCACGCACGTAAGTCAATTGGTTTTTACTATTTGCATAGCCGCAGAACACGCAAATATTGACTTTGACGCACCGTTGTGAGAAAACTACGCCGGCTTAAATCGTTTCGTAAAAGGAAACAAACTGTGCTCACAAGTATCGTCTACAAAACTAACAATATTTCATATAAATATACAATTATGAATTTATCGCACTTGAACACCCTTAAGACAGACACCCAGGTCGACGTATTTTGGGCGTTCTTCGAGACTAAGGGCCGAAACTATATACCTCTTTCGAATGACAACCAAACACCTCACCAATGCTTTCTATATGGGGATAGCAGTTGGTTGTCATTCGAAAGCCGTTTATAGATACGGCCCTTAGTGCTTCAGCGGTACGGACGACACAGTGCGCGCATCACGCCTCATCCTAGCCTCTAAGCGCAAATTACTGAACTGACGCGCAGTCTTCTCGCCGACAACTAGGCTCTATGAAACATTCAGTGGTGAACTTATCGTCTTATGAAGTAATGTTAAAGTTAAAACTATATTGTACAGGCTTAAAATGTTTTTCGCCAAAAATTTCGTACCTAAAAATGATTACAAAAACACGTAATTTCACCCACTTCGGCAGCTAGAAAATGTGCTTTAAGAGGGAGTGGTACATAATTCAACGCTAAAAGCATTAATCTATAACTGTAGGTTTCTTGAAGCTAATTTACGAAAATTAAACAATAGTAATCCTAGACAATAGTTTTAGCCAGCGTTTTAAACAAAATTGTTTCCAGTGTTACGAACTTCTGAGGCACAATTTCTGACACCGGAACCTCGTGCATTTAACTGCGGCGCAAGAGATCACGCATAACGAAATAGTAATTCTGGATAAATATTTACTCATAAAGATCGCAAATACCATTATCTAGGATTGTCATTGAGTATTTTATCCATATTGGCCGCGAGGAAAGCGTAGAAATCAATTGATGTTTTCAGCGTTTCTTTATCTACCACGCACTCTTAATGAGTAGTGTTGAACCAGAAATGGGTACATATACGTGAATAAAACATTCGGGGTAAAGTGAGTATTAAAAATTTAACATTTGAAAAATTCCTAGCTGTTTGCTAGCTGTTACTGCATGTATTTTAACATTAACTACAGTTCCCGTACTACTTATATGTTAGGTAACGAAATTACATATTATAGTTCCATGTATTTTCATATTTAAATACAACGATTGTGAAGCAAAGTCAACCGAAACCAACATACTTATATTTCATTTAATTAACAATAATGTTTTATCAAACTGTATAGATTCCTGCCAACTGCAATATTTATCCTACACGCGTAAGCATCAAGTGACGTATCCAGAGAGGTTAGACATTTCCCATAGCTAGCCGTTACGCGCGGAAAGATACGGATTGGTAGAAAATATAACTTTAGCAGGGTTTTTTTTAGTACTCACTTTATCCCGAACCGCATATAACGTTCTTTGAATGCTATTCTCAAGCAGACATGACTTGTACGCGATGAGCGGTTTTCGAATAACCTTGTATAGGTAGTTCAGGATAAACTGAACACTGCTTACATTTTTCTGTGGGTCTTTATACCTCTGTCTTAACTATTTTGAATACGAAAACTTCCATGTAGCTAAAAACTAAAGTGAACATTTACCAACTCTCAAACCTTTTTTTCTTTAGCCCCAATAATTGCACTTTTTCGATCATTACAAGTGTTGGGGAGTGCTCACTTTAAGCTGAACCGCATATAACGACCGGAGCTCATCACACAGCCCGGCAGGCTGAGTAGGCGACCACATTAAATTTACTGTATAGCGTCCTGTGATTGGTCCACGATGCTGGATGACTCACGTTGAATACGCGCAGGTTATATAAGGGACGCCGACTCGTGCGGGAGGGATGCTGCGACTCCCCAACTGCGAGAGCGATACTGCTGATCTGCAGGGATCTGGGACGCGGTTATTTATTTCTCGCCCGCTGCGCAGTATTCGCGAGTCCCCCGCGAACTTGCCGGTGATAAACAATCCTTCGCCCTCTGCTGTCCCCTCTCATTCATATCCTCGAGCGAATATAACCCGTGCGCGTGGTGTTGCAAAGTTGCCGTCTTGCGTCTCCCTGTCACCTTGTCGGCCCAGATGCGGCCTGTGTGATTCTTTATGTCACTCGCCCCACTAAATAAACCAGCTCAATGTCAGTTAGGAGCTTTTTAGAGTCAACAAATATGAACACGCGTTAAGGTGGCCGTCTGTCCAGGCCGCCAAGCGGCGTGCAGAGCTTCGGCCGTTACAAGATTATTCGAAAACTGTTCAACAGCGCATGTCTTATGTCTGCTCAGAATAGCATTCAAAGTACGTTACACTTGTATATGCCTGTTTGAGGTTGACCGCTACTCATTAAAGAACATTTTCTAGCGGCCGAAAATGGTGAAAATTGGAACGTTTGCAGTCTTTTTATAGATGAGAATTTCGGGCCAGAATATTTAAAGCATATACAATATACCATTAACCTTATTGTTACGACGTAAAATGGTAGTGTCACCACTGACTGTCTCACAGAGGCGAGTTGGCGAGAAGACTTCACCCCAGTTCAGCGACTTGCACCTAGAGGCTAGCTGCAGGGGTTATTCGCACGCATCCCGCATTTCTAAACATGTAACACGCAAAATACACCCGCCCAGGCAGCCATTTTATCTCTCCGATGTACAGATGTGTTAAGGAAGTTGATATAGTAAAATTTTTCCTCGTGCATCTATTGTAGTGTTCCTATGATTTTTTTTTTGAAACTGTCTAATATAATCGTATGTAACCGGACTTTTTTTTAGTAGCAATGCTCACCATTTAATCTATTTACAAGCCGATGGATAGCAAGTGTCTCATACCGTAGGTTAAAATCTTCCATTACAGTTTAAGAAGTTTTTTTACAGTGTAGAAGAACTTAATGATACTGAAAGATGACATGAAATTAAGCCCTACGTTGCAGAAGCAACGGAATGCGAGGGACAAGGAAGACGGGAGAACCCCGTGAATACACGTTAGCCAAGGAAAACGCCTGCTGGGAATTAATATTGCCGGGAACCATCCCGGATCGCAGATTTGTGAAAGGCAAGCGCTGTAGCCAGTGCTCTTAAGGTGACCCATTGCCATTTCTGAAACTAATTCCAACACTTTATTTTAGATACACAGTGTATGAGTTTACTGAACGAGCAAATAAAAGTTAAATTATGTTGGCGTTAGATAGAAACTTGAAATCAAGTAGTTATGTACGATAACGTTAACAAAAGTGTTGTTCTAGGTACAATACTCGTGTTAAAATAGGTTTGGCTGTAGGTACTATGGGGATTATTCCTACAACAATCTGTTCTGTAGGCGTAACAATATGATCGGTAAAAGTAACACGCACTTTGCTTCTTCTACAGAATTAATTGTTACTTCTGCATATTGTAGGAACAATCAACATAGTATACCAACAGCCAAGCTAAACTTGCCACTATTTTAACAGAAGTATTGTACCTAGGATACCTTTCTTTCACTGCATGGTTGTCAGGTAAGTCTAGTTCGTGGAGTATACCATACAAACTACCGTACCTAACTAATGCCTAGTACACATCAGGCATCTTCTTGTTCGCCTCGTCTTGTGGCGAACTTATGTCGTGTGAACATTCACCGAGCATACTAGTGGCTAGCATACAAGGACTTGTATACTATCTAGTGCGGGATAGCGATGGTTCTATCTTCCGTTATCTCTCTTGTACAAGCAGAATACAAACAAACTATGTTCATGCATGCTCAACTGTTTTTGAACGAAGTAGCTATAACAAAGATTAAGTATTTTGAAACAAATAGTGTCTAGCTGGACAAAAGAAGCTATTGAAGGAATGTTGCCGGATCGTCAAAATATGTCACTTAACGGAGAATATTATCTACTGCATACAACTTTTACGTTTTTACCTTTTATAATTAGTTTTTGCTGCAGACGCAAGAAAATGTTGTAAAAGTTACCCCAGTGCCCCAAATGTAGCTTTAAAATCTGCATTCAACATTTTAATGAACTGTACGAGAAAGTTGGTCGTGGGAACTAAACAATTAATTTAATAATATACTAGATAGAACGCTAACTAATGTTCCCTCACTTTCATGTAGGCCTAAAATGAAGATGTCCGTGTCTACTTGACTAAGAATGAAGGAAATAGCGCAGTGGTAAAACACTGGACTCACATTCAGGGCGTGGTGGGGGTGAGGGTGGGGGGTTATATTCTCAATTCGGCTGACGTGATTTTGGTATTCCGCGGTTTTCTGAAGTCTTGTCAGGAAGATTAAAGCTGGGGGCGGTTCCTTAAACGAGTGGTTTTACACGTCGTATTGAATTTTTTTTACGAATAACAAAATTTTTATTGTTTTTATTAAATATTTCTTATTAATAGAACGCTATTAAATTGTATATATACGTTACGTGATAACTAAGAAACAGACTGCATTTTTTTATTAAAAATTATAGTTAACTGATTGCGTCACAATAACTGGTCAGATGTTGCTGTTTGTGAGTTTATTCCACGGTATTGTATTTCACCAAAGAAGGGTATTTAAAATTTCCAGTCAACAAATAAAACCGAAAAACCAGCAATTCCAACATGGTCTGTGATACCCAACTTTACGTTAGTTTAAATGAAAAATTATTTCATTAGATATTTAAGTTTTTGTATGGTTTCATGACATAACAGCAATAGTAACTGAATTAATATAGCTACCAATTAATTTGGAGGGGGACGTAAACAATTATTGTAATGCAAATATGATCACTTAAACATAGAATTAAATTCCATGTAGCATTTTTAAATTTATTTTTAATGCAAAACTAAATTAGCTCAGATATTACTTGAAGACACGAAAATGTCACGAAGCATATATCATAAAATATTACTCTTGGTCTATTTGCAACAACTCACGGCTTATTTAACCATATCTTTTACTTAAGCTCGATTTCAGTCGCCATATTGAATAATTTTAGCTTTCGCTTTTTTTGACATTCTGACTAGTGAAATTCTGCATCTGTGACTACACCACAAATTCTATTCACCTTGTGCTACAGTACAGATGTTGAGATATTTAGCTGTTCACGTATAATTACGGCGCAGTCAGTGTGATAATTTTTGTATATTCATAATTTTCCGGACAGGTTGTGACGTAATTATACATTACCAGCCTAGTTACCATGTCTGTACTGAAGCGCAAAGAAAAAAAACGGTATAATCACGCATTTAACATTGCTCTTCTCAAAAATTTAAAAAAAGGTGAAGTAATAAAATTCTATACGGCGACTCAAACCAAATCCTTCAAAATAAAATGTATACTTTTTTTTTAAAATCTCAGTTACTATATTCAAATAGAATATCTCCATCGTTGCAATTGTGAGAAAAACATTTTTAATATCCACATAGTGTATTTATTTTAGGCCTACCCTATTTACAGTTTCAGTTAAATCCATTCTACTTCAAAGCGCCAGAGTAATAACAAAGTATCAGAAATATATATGAGGGAATGAAATTAAAAAAAAATCAGGATTAAAACGATACTTCTTTCTGTTATGTTTCTTTTCAATAAGTTCAGACTGACTTTTGTCTGTTATTTCATATCGCAACTAAACTATAGGACCTAAGCTAAGTAGCGAAAATGTGGAAACACATTTCCGAATTTGAACAAGCCGGAAAATCTTTGCTCTGCGTCCCGTGAATTCAAAGAAACTATGCGCAATGATAATATTTGGAACGAAGTGCAAAAAAATATCTATTTCTTGACAACTATGCGAGGAGCCTTTAGATAAATCCCAATCAAACTGGTGCATAAACTTAAATATTATTACTCTTGGTAACAGGTGAAATGGAATGAATAAAATAAAGACGCTTGGAATTTTGCAGTCATTAAACTTTGGAGAAAATTTCGGGGGGACTTTCAAAATAATATTGACGTCATCTATGAATAGTTAGGATATGAAAAGAAAATACTGTGCGATAAAAAAGGATTTTCGTTATTGACAATACACGGCACATGAGAATAGTAGGAAAGCACAAAAACAGAAACGAATACTACACTGCCCTTTCATACATCCAGTGTCTAGTTTTTACAGTATTAGCGAAAATTGTTCAAGGTTTTTAAACACATTAAACAATAAATTAAATACGCAGTTTTAGGCAGTAAAAACAGTTATATCAATAAATTAAAAATAACTTTAAAATATGTCTATATTTCTCTTTTGAACTTATTTCGAACCTGAGATATCTCGGGCAAATGTTTGAAGGGGTTAATATGGTGTATTGCCAATGTTGCTACACGTCGTTTTTGCACGGCATGGACTCAGAGAGTAGGAAGATCAATGATAATTAGAGCCACGATTTTATGGCGAAAAGATTTTTGCAACATTTGGTTTCGATGCGTCATGTGCACACCTGCAGCTCTGCTACATCGTCTGTGATTGGATGATTTTACTCTCACTGGCCTTGACAAATTATAGACGTACAGACTCACAATAATCTTATTCTGATTGGTGCAGTCAAATGAGAAATGTGTCTGAACACAGACATGCTGCCAATAACCTTGAAACAGAACTGCCGATGTGCACGAGAGACACTGAAACAAAGTGTGGCAAAAATCTTTTCGCGACAAAATCGTGGCCCTAATGATAATACATCCCAGTCGTACACAATTATAGTTAAGTCAGGAGAGCTATAGTTGGCCACGACAGACACTATATACTATCCTCGACTAGCATGTCGTAGATTAACCCAGCTCTGTGTGGATGCGCATTATCATACATTGAACGGAACAACTTTCTTACGGTATTGCGGTACTACATATAACGCTCCTTTGTTTGGTCTGAACTCCTCATTTTTTAAAAATCAATATATTACACTTTATACTTACAAGATTGAAACGTGTTAACTTGTCAATATCACCACCGATTTGCCGCAAACATTTTTTTATTTACTTGACCAACAATACAGAGTTGTTCTTAAGGGGTCCGCCTCGTTGCCATAAAATCACACTGCTCGTGTTTGGAGAAAACGTTTTACACCGAAACTAATACACGTGTGTTCACGCAGTTTCTCGACGAAAATAACACACACTTCAGACGACTGCCCTTAAGTACTTTCAAGACAACACACGTATTAGAAATCCCCTTTTAGGGCACGTCAAAACGGTTTAAAACGGGGTTTTCAGTCTGCTATAGCGGAAAATTTACTAGCCGAATACATGTGAAACCACTTAAGGGTAGTGCATTGGACTTTAGTAAAGTGATTTCGTAAATAAAACAATAGGGTCATCACTTAAAGTCCCATAGGAAATTTGTTTTTTCGCGAAGACTGCACGCCTTAAGCGTAGAGGCGACGCACCGTTGTATGGTCCATACGACGTCGCCCTTAGCACCATACCTCACTCACACAAACACATGTGCCACGAGGCGAGCCCCTTAAACTAAACGTCATCTAGTGTCATCAAGTCACATGTGCAAAAGATAAAATGTTCCGCGAAGTATTTTGGCAGACAATACTTTCGCAATATGACTGTGAGAAAAATTAAAACGTAGTAGATTGACATTCACCGACCCACGCGGTGACATACGGGGTGTCACGTGGTTCGCGGATACGGACTCCATCATATGAATAAGTGAATAAAACTAAGCAGAAAATATTCTTTGATAAAAAGTCATCAGGTCTGTAGTTAACTAGATAGGTTGAAAACGCCAGTAAGCGAGAATGTAGGATATGCTGTTTGCACTACCAAGTAATTTTCTCGTAGAGTAAGGGCGTGAGGACTTTTTACCAAGTATTTTCCTCTTTATTTTGATCACAGATTCATGTGGTGAAGTCAGTATTCACGAATTACCTTGGCCTTTACTTTCGCGTCACCGTTTGGCTTTTTACCTTTATTGAAAATTATCTCGTAATTAAAGGACGTTACAGCGTTTTACCGAAGAATATTTTCTACTTAAAGTTTATCACTTGCCACAGTCCGTAAGTAACCTGACATCCGGTAGCGCACAAATGGTTTCAGAAAGGTTTGATACATGCATCCCGGAAACTTTTGCCGTGTTTTAAATCGGACATTTATTTAACTAAACAAACACATTACTTGATTTAGGATAGAAAATTATAATACATTTTGATTAGGTTGAAGTATCTAACGAACTTTTTTTTATCAATGCAATCATCATTTCACTTCATATAAAACCGTGCTTTAATACTAATTATCTAATAATTAATTTACCTATTGAAATAAGGTGTAGTGTTTTGCTTGCTTTCAGTTGTTCTGTGACGACTTGCATACTCAGCGTCTGAGTATGTACCTAAATTCTTGTAAACAAAGTGTGTGAACACCAGGTTACAGTAAGGAACGGGTAAGAGAAGGGCAGGAGAGGGGTCGACAGACAGGATGAAACCAGGAGAAAAAAGAAAAAAGTATAGGCGGTTCAGGATAAGGTGAGTTCTTATCAAGCTCTTGTTAATTATTTTCTTTTTTTTTTCCACCACGTTTTAATACAAACATAGCTCGCTGAGTAATAATCAAAGTGCATACTGCACTGTACTAAAAAACTTAAGAGGCAACAATAGGAAACATATTTTAGTGATTGTTCTAGATAAGGATATCACCAAAAGTGTTTACTTTAACGTGAACAGGCTATAACATGTTTGGGGTCAATTGTCTGAACGGGTGGAGGGGGGGAGAGAGTCAGCCTCTCTTCGGGCTGAACTCACGAGGTCGCGAAGGATCCTCCTCTCATTCTTCTTCTTTTTCTTCTTGTTGCACCAGGCTTGCCCTGGCCTGCCCATGCCATTGTCGCTGCGGCGACGATGATTTGCATTCCGCTTCGTCTTAGCCCCCCTCCCCTCCTTCCTCGTCCTTTTTAAAAAGTCTACGAAGTGCGCATCTAGTTTCTCCGCGACAAGGAAATGCAGCGCCGTCGCCCCGCTCCGTGCTGCACCAGCACAAAGAACATACGACAGCGCAGAAGCGAAACACGGCGCCGCGGCGGGAGTCCTCAAACAAACATACTAATACCGTGTTCTGGCTGGCACTTTTTATTAACAATATGGCCACGTAACACGGTTTTCTGCACATAATCTGTGACGTATTTTGGTGTTTTGCGTTTTAAATTTTGTAAACTGCCGAAGGTTACAAATGACCAATTACCACATACGAAACCCCTAATTGCCACCATAACACGATTAGTAGGTAAAAAGTATAACTTAAAGTATTTTAATTATATTAAACTTAGTGAAACTATTTGTGAACTTCTTTCAAATTCTTTCCCTAAGGTCGCAATTTAGGCCTATCATAATTTTAAGTTTTATAACGAAACATACCGTCATAACGCGCAACATCAAAACTAAAACACTCTTCAGCTTTGACAAGACACCAGGCAGCTGGACAGGCTGCCAACGATTGAGAGTCGAGGTATTCTCATTATAAGGTTTGCAGAAAAAAAAAATCGCAAACCCTCAAATGCCATCTGCAAAGTGAGCTGGAACACGGCCTGAGCCTCTGATTGATAAGGATTCATTGGCATTAGCCTATTCTCACCAGTTAGTTTCAACGCCTTACATGTACAACTGCAACTCTCTGCTACATGGTTGCTGGCAGTTTGTTTCTGTGGTGTGACGTCTCTCGTTTGTGACTGCGCCAATCACACACGTGTGTGATTTACAGGTATAACCCCAACACAAGAGATAACATCCAATCACTGTGATCCACCTACTAAGAAAGATATCGTCTTCTGCGAATTTGAGGATATATCGGTTCGGAACTGTCCAGAACGAGAGTGCTTGCGTGTGTGTGTGCATGTAAGTATGTATATATATATATATTTATTTATTTATATTTATATATATATATATATACACACACACATATATACGGTATCCGGAAACAAACGCCAACTTGCGAATCCTGGGGCTAAAACGGAAACGAAAATGTTAGTTTCAAAATATTGTACGATGACATTTTATTTTCACGATGTGGCAACACAGCCCTGTAGATAGTCTCCTCTTGCGCTCCACTGATATCTTACCTATCTAGCTACTACTGTTCTGACCTGCGTATTATTGGTCCAGGTTAAATCCTGAGCAGTCCAAACAAGATTGTATGTTTACTTGACTTAAAATACATGAAATAATACCTGGACGTGGAGCGCAGGAGGGGAATATCTTCGTGCAGTGCTGCCAATTCGCACACTGCGCACATAAAATGTCACCCTACAGCATTTTGCCACTTACATTTTCGTCTCCAGTTTAGCCCAGGATTTGTGTGGTGTGCTTATAATGCGTTTGTTTCTGGACATACTGTATATATAAATATAAATAAATAAATATGCCATGCTTGCAGACGAATGACAAACGTTCTTTATCAGCGTATGAGAAAACGGAAGCACTTGTATCGAATAACGAATAACGAATATCTGACGCGTAAATACCAACACATAACTTGGGGAAACAGTTAACACTCCTGCAATTGGATAATAATCTTCATTTTTGCATACGCACAGAACTGCATTGAAACCCGGCAATAGAAATGACACTTAAAAACACGTGATTTTAAGAGAAGTAAGGGCCTATATAACGGATGTACCTATTACGCGTTTGAGGCGTGGAAACCCAGGAGCGATAAGAGGCAAGATAGCACGCTCGGCGAAAACAACTTTGCCTTTACACATGGGTCACTATATAAATTTAGTAATGATTTGTGCTTTATTTAGTAATGATATTTGAGCCTTATTATTATATTTGTTCCGAGAAATGCATTCGTTTCAATGGCGTTCTCTGTATTAATTATGTTAGTGCATAAAGAATACTTGTCGAGTAACGAATAAAATTTTGCTTTCTTTGAAAGTGATGCTAAGGGATATTTAAAATTACGTATACTATCAAATAATACTATGTTATTTAACGCACTTTAAAACCTCAGTGCGAAAACATGAAGAACTTCAAGACAAGAGCGGAAAAAATGTTGGATCCGTAGACGATACTTTCGTTTCTCGTTTTAACTTTACACAGAAGTAATTACTGACAGTGACTACCACAAATCACAGTGACACTGGTAGAAACGGCTATAAAACACTGCATGCCTGATAAACACACGCATAGTAGATGAGATAAACAAAGGGAAGAGAACATTATGTTAGTGAACATATACTCTAAGAATAAATAGGCTCCAGAGAAATTATTATTATTATTCTCTCGGTTACTTTTTTAAGAGGGGAGTTAACCGAAAATTTTAATTGTTTCAATAACTTTTATTTTATACGAGATATAGTTTGTTTTAAAGACATACA
Source organism: Medauroidea extradentata (assembly GCA_003012365.1). Taxonomy (NCBI): domain Eukaryota; kingdom Metazoa; phylum Arthropoda; class Insecta; order Phasmatodea; family Phasmatidae; genus Medauroidea; species Medauroidea extradentata. Next base: position 27,742 of record PNEQ01056697.1, read on the forward strand.
TTACGATTGTTTTTGCTTTAATAAAAAACCCGTAGATTTCATAGTTTTTGAATAAAGGTATGTCAAAGACAACATTTACAGAAAATTGTTTTATGATATATAGTAAAACCAACTGACTTGAGTTTTACTTTCAAATGATTCAAGAAAATTGGAGGTGTTTCTTTTCCAGTAATTATATTTAAAAACTGTTCAGTTGGTTTCCTTTCTAGCATAAAACGCTTTTATGCAAATGTGTGCTTTGACATGCCATCATACAAAAACAGTGAAAGCTAAAAACTTTTTTCACTGTAGTAAAAAGTAGTCACGATGTATGTCTAAAAAACAAACCGTATCTCATACAAATATGAAACAATACTAAAACAATTACGGTTATAGATGAAGTCAACCCTTAACGCAAGAAGTCGGGAGGATGTGTGCCGCATGGCAAAACACTAGACAGTTTTGTTTTTAACCTACTCTCCGAAGGTAGTAAGCACGTACCAGACAAAAGCCTTCAGCGGAGCTAAACCGTTAGGCAATGACTTAAGTTTACGGGGCAGTATGTCAACACGCCATCTGCATGTCTAAGTAGGAAGAAGTTAGGCCGTCGGTTGTAAACAGACTAGCTGTATCTTCACCTTTACAGTCGTACGCCAGCGCTCGAAAGCCTACAGCCTAGTATAATGCACTACTTAAAAACGAAGCGAGAACTCTCGCTTAAAGATTATTAACAAATGCAAGTAAACTGAGAGAAAACGTCTTGCAACGGAAAATAATATAATCTTTCGGAAAGAACGTTATATGTTGCACATTGGACAAATTAAAACGATTGTTAAAGCTGCATTTGAAACAGCTTCTAGGATTTATTTTTTAATGCAAGTGGTTTTAATATTAAAGGTTATACGCCGTTAAAAATACCCGCTATGTAATAAATCTAAGAAGATAGTCTAAAGCCATTTTTTGGACGGACTTATTCTTGCAAGCATACAAGGACAGCGAAATGCCATGAAATTAATAATTTTCCAAGAAAAACTGTATATGGACTGGAGTTGAATTTATTTTCCGAATTTATTATTTTAAATATTGAAACATAGCAACCAATTTCTTTTTAACTAACAGCTATTTCACTTAAAATGTAAACGTAATATTTTGAGTACCTAACATTTCTACACTACATTCAATTATTAATTTCAGACAGTAGAGGGGTTTAGCCGAGACATCGCGGCAGGCGCAGTGTTAGGATTGAGGGCCTGTAACTCCACACATCACCATCATCTTGGATGACGTCACGGCTGCAATCTTGGTTGACCTTGACCTTTGACTATGACATCAAGGTCACCGAAAGTCAAGTTTCTAAAGTTTCGAAAGAAAGTCCAAAATTAGGAAAAATTTCTAAAATGCCTCATAGTCTCCAAACACAGAAATTATAAAAATATACAATAACGAAAAAATAAAAAAACAAAAATAATATTTAAAAAATCAAACCCCACCCCCAAGAACTCTAAAAAAATTGCACAAATTCCGAAAAACCACAAAAGTTTCAAAAAAATTTTTTTTACATAACAGCCATCTTAATCATCACCTGCCGCCATCTTGATTTTACCTCCAAGTCTTTCAATAATTTTTTGTTTTTGCATTTTAACCGGACCCCACACATAATTAATATATACAAATTTAAAGAAAACTTTAAAAAAATACTAATATTCAAGAGGTCCTGTTACCCATTTACGACAAGTGAACAATTATAAAAATTGTGGCACGTCTTCAGTCGTCCAATTTTTTAAAATTTTATGTTTACCGTGGAGTTTTTACATCATCTCCTCTTCTCTTAAGACCCCTTTCCACAACTCTCCCGCCCTACAATAATATATTTTATTTACCTACTACTCTAACTCGATTATTTAGTATAACTTTCATAATGCAAATTTTACCTTCAATGACAGCACTGCTATAACAATTCTCGACTTATATCTTCTCTCGTTTCGCCACCTACCATGGCCGAAACGACACAGGTACGAGTTGCGACCGGTAATACATAGATCTCCTAGAGGGTAAAATACTAGGCAGAGAGACTTTTAACCAGTTGGTTTGTACACTTGAGGGCTTTGTTAATGAGAATGATCAACAACTACGCTTAAAAAACAGGAGTGAAAATACAATTTTTGCCTGGGTGGCTACTTAAAACTACACACTGTGCACCGTCGTGACCTCTTCCTTGTTTACTTTGCTGAAACATAATTTGTGTCGTGGCAAAAATTTCGTTTTTAGAGTGTGCTGAGTGACGACAGCAAGTACTGGAAATCGCTGCACTCGAGGATCGATCTTAAAGGCACTTACGAGACCATCACTGCAATATTAAGTTACGGCGCACGTGGTCGCTCGTAAGTAGCTATGCTCCGTGTTTCATTAACGTGAGTCCGTAAGGTTATTGATACTCATTACATGCCCCTGCGTGGAAGCAGCTTGCAGCACCAGCCTGTTTAGCAGGAAACTTTCTTGAAGAGATTTAGGTAGGTGTACCGCCTACCACGCGCTTATAATGCGTTGCAATAGTTTCGAAAATATGTTTCTTTTAAGGAAAATGTTCCACATTAAAGCCCTCAGCGCCAACGTACGAACAGAAAAATCTCTTCGGACAAGGTCGGAATGTAATTGTTAAGGTGCCATGCTAATTAAAAATACTGTACTAAGCCCTCCAACATAGCTAAAAACGGCATTTTCGGCCTTGCTGGCATGTCCAATATTGAGAGATGCCGGAAAGATTCATAGGAGCGATTCAGGCATGCCCATCACATACTTTACCGGCTCTAGGCTCAAGACATGGAACTGGTGTCCTTCAGAACTCGTTTTTATGTGATATTATAATCTGTAAGGAAGATAATTCAAATAAAATCTTGACATAAAATTTCTAATAATAATACTAGTAATTTGATCAATCCGTAGTTGCCTAGAGTGAAATATGTTTTGTATCAAAATTTTTAATTTCGTTACAAACCATATTTTCGTTCTGTGCAACTACTGATTGGTCAAATCAGTAACGTATGTACTTCAAGTCATTAACTAAAACGTTTGATTTAATTCTCTCCCTCATTGACAATGACATGGCATATATCGCGTGCTCAAGACCGTGCGTTGTGAAAGTGTCCGTGAACTTCTCAAGTCCTCATAAACTCCTCATAAACGCAGTTGCAACTATAGGCTGTTTGGGATAAAGTGAGTACTTACAAAAGCCCTGATAAATTTCTGTTTTCAGCCATTTCATATGTTTTCGCGCGTAACGGCTAATGACGGAAAATGTCTAACCTCTCTGGACATGTCACTTGATGTTTGGGTGTGTAAGATTAATTGTGCATTCGGTAGAAACTTGTACAGTTTGATAAAAAAAGTATATTAATGATATAAAATATAAATACGGTGATTTCACTTGATTTTATTTCTGTACTGTTGTATATAAACAGGAAAATACACGGAACTACATTCAGTAAATCGTTGCCAACCATACAAGTTGTAAGGTAACTTACTGTTTATTTTGAACTATAAGCAGTAACGGTAAGTGATAATTTTCAAAGGTTGAATAATCAGTGCTCACTTTATCCCGAATGACCTATACGAACCTTGTTGTCATGACACCTAACTTCAAGTAGGCTACTATGTAGCCACTCTAAAAGTAACCATGCGCAGTTTAACAGTTTTTCTGTTTTCCATGCATTGATTCCTTTAAGGGTGCGTGGTATATAATTCAACGCTAAAAACAACAGTTTAGAATTATAGGTTTCTCGAAGCCAATTTGCAAAAATTCAAAAATAGCTATCCCAGACATTAATTATTGGCAACTTGCTGAGCAAAAATTTTTCGGTAGTAACGTATATCTGAAGAACAATCTCTGACGCCGAAATCTGGTACATTTAATTGCGGTGCAAGATTTCACGCCTAACAAATGCAACATTCCGGGTAATAGTTTGCTCATAACGTTCGTAAATATAACTATCAAGAATTGCTGTCTTGTGATTGTTCTGTTTTGAATTTCAAAAACGTGTTGATCTCACTTGTAGAACTCGGCGCTAATTTAACTGCCACGTCTTCTTAAGTGTTTACAATTTGTGTTCTATCCTCGTGGATAGAGACAATGGTATCTTGAGAAAATTTTACGTTATACTAGGTTCCAATGCAGTATCAACGTGTCAGTCGTTCTTTTTAACATGTTTTTTTTAAATATTTTTTATTAGCTTGATCTTTTTTAAATTAAATTTTATATAAGCTTGATTAGTTTGTATGTACGTACGCGTGTATTTACTGTGCACAGAATAAAGCGGTTTTTTGGTGGCTAAAAAATGTTTTGTCAATATAGACCTCACGAAATAATGTTTTAACGGTTACAAATTTTTTTTGTAGTCACTGAATACTTTATTGGAGATAGCAAAAAAATTTTTGTTGTCACCACATATATTTTTGGTATGACCAATAAGTAAATTTTTTAGTGTGGCGTCTGATATTTTGTGGGTAATTTAGAGGTAATTGTTTTGTTGTTCTTATTTTCTTCTTCGCGTGAAAATTACTTGCACAAAGAGATGTAATATTGTAATCAATAATTTATTTATTTTTAATGTTATTATGTTTTATTATGCGCTAACAAGATTTGTGTCTGCTTCTTTACAAATTAAAAATTTGAAGAATTTCACTATCGTATATTTGCAAAATGAAATGTATTGCTCAATCTTATAGAGAAGTAAAGATGTTTTGATTTGTTACGTTTGATAAGAGCTTTCGCTAGGAGGAAAATATTTATGTAATTATGTGTGTTGCCAAAGCGGCATTTAAGAAGTTACAGTTTTTCCGACAGCTAGCCTACGAGAGTAAGCTTTTCAGTTTTATTAATTTTTGAAGTTGCGATGTAGTAGGGATTGGGGAGTATGAGGATTTTCGATATATGCCAGGGCTTATAAGATACGTATGTCGCCTAGGTTATGGTTTTCATTTAAATTTTGAAATAGCCTATTAAGGGACGAGGATGATTCAAGAAGACGTGAATCTTGTTCCGGTTCACGTTGTAGTCCTTCCCGAGAAACGTCCCTTGAATGCCGCCGAACTTGAAAAATAACATTGAATGCCAAGCTACATTTGGAGTAAGTTAATTCTTATCATTAGTATAAGCGGTTTTAACAGTTCTAACAGAAGCCATTTATATGTAATAATTAGATTCTAAAAGATATCGTCAAACAGCTTTTGTATTGCATGCTGAAATATACCCATGGAAAACAAGAACATCATGCTATACCAAGGAAAAAAACATATTTTTTACAACAAAAATTATTTGCTTCAGTTAAAAGAACATGATTCTTTCACCGGTAACGTTAATCCGCTACTCACAATGATCAATCTTATAATTCTTTAGACAATAACTAAATATGTCATCTTCAATTTGTTCGCATTTGAATTTTACAAATATTATTTATTTCCATAATAAGCGTTAGACGTTTTGGTTTGTTCGTTATTTAAAAATATCAGTTTAGTTTCTTTTTTCAGTAATATCTGCTTTGTTGAAACTACAGTTCTGAAAGTAGTTTTCTTTTAAGTATTGTAGCAAATTTGATGATTTTATTTAGTTTGTATGTTTGCCAAATACAAACATTTCTCTACGTTTGTATCAGTGTCACATGTGTGTTAGTGTAAAGTTGGTTCAGACACTACATAAATCTAAATGAAGGTAGCCAAGGCCAACCCCAAGAGTATTAAGCGTCACAATATAGAATGTTTCTACATATGAAATGGAATATTTAAATTCAATTTTCGCCAACTTTTAGACGTCCGAATTATTTGAAATTTCGCACACGCTTTTACTAATCGATGGCAATACAATAATTTCATAACTATGGCCTGGTATTTTCACCCTTTATGAAAAAAAAAAATGTAATATTTCTGTGACAAATCATATTATAATCAAAATATTTACCAAAATTGTTCGAAACTAATCTTTGGCGTAAAAAACTAGGAAAATTCCGTCACAATAAATTATTTAAAATAGCAGGGAAATATTTCCATGTAATGTTGACACGTTAGCTGAAATGGCAAGGTAACGAGAACATGAATGAAATACATTTTTGTTTATGTCACACATAAAAACTAGAGTGACCTCACTAGCTACTTATATATTCAATTTTGTTTTAAGACCAAAATTTACAGTTTACGCTTTTTTAGCAGTACGAACTAAAAAGTTTAAAGTAATGTTTAAATATAAAGGTTTCGTTCAACATCGAGAGAATGTCTCTACTGCGTATAAATTAATTAATTATTCGCAATCCTTTAAGCGAAATCTGTTCTCTGTGCCAATTATTATTGACGCTAGTCTGAAGAATATAAATTTTTCATTTTGCAAAATAAACCTTAGTAAAATTATTTAAAACTTCAGATATATTATGAATATGTACGGACAGTGTGAACTTCTCACGCTTTAAGAACATTCGAATTTATATACGTCATGTGAAACGCAATATTATATTTTTCATGTCGTAGCTTTATCTCGCGTACCAGCAAAAATCTAGTTTTTTTTGCATATATATATAATATATTGCATATATAAATATGTATATATAACATATATTCATATATACATATATATATATATATATATATATTACACACCCCATTTAGTACAAGGCGTTGACAGAAAGATTTCAGCAACCTTATTGATCGACCGAATTAAAAAAAAAATAGTTTGTCATTTAGGTAGCCTCATTTTAATAAGGTCGGCCTCCGTAGCGTAGTCGGTTAGACGTCAGTCTACGGCGCGAGAGGTCCTAGGTTCAAATCCCGATTCGGGCATGGACGTTGTGTTGTCTCTTCACCTCACTTTAATCTCCTCAGCTCTTAATATCTCGTTGTTAAAGGGCCGTAAAACCCTCTCGCCTCACCTCATCTTTTCCATGAGCATCCGTCATTCTCGAAAATAATGGAGGTGCACAGTTAATATATGGTAGATCATTTTGTCTACAACTCTCTAATTTACACTTACCCACATTTTACACATAAATTTGTTAAAAGCCAAAAGTTTATGGCAATGTCCGCCAACTTTTACAAAATCTGTCATCCAGGTAACCACATTATTACTAGTTACAATAAATTATTCACTGTCTACGTACCAACTGACACGTTTTGAAATATCACTTATATTTTTTCTTTGCATCGCTGTCTGGGGTACCTGCTTTGAGTAGTGGTTAGGACGTACTCGTTCAACTAAAGCGATTTACGTTCAATTATCAGAGTTACCTGGATGTACAATTTTGTGAAACTTGGTGAACATTGCCATAGACTTTTATTTTAATGGTGCAGTTTCCTTGCCCACAGAGCGCAACTATTTTACGGTACCATGCAATTACTTTTACGTGTAACAAATCTTAGATAATAAATACGTTTCAACAATATTATTGAAACCCCCCTATTAGTTCGGTTACACGCCTTGCAAGGAAGTCGCAGCGCTCGCATACGTTTCAGGCGTTACAAAAATAAATTTATTTTACATACGATTTACTCTAACACGGCTAACTAGCAATTTTCGACAAAGACGACATTTTATTAATATTCCGCGCCTGTTTAATATTTTGTAGTAGAACATGAATTACAATGAATTGTTCTGAAGCTAGAATGAGAAGGAAAGAGTCGTGCCCCATTTGAACAATGATGGGCCAATAACATTACTAAACTAAACTACCGACAGTGAAGTAAAGCTATTTATAATACACTGTATAAAGTTTCGTGAAAGTATTAACTAGTGTTTGAAATTTTAATTAAATTGTAATTTGAGATTCTATTTTCAGGGTAGCAATTCTCCCACAATTTTCACTTTAGGGACAAACGTATATAAATCATGTAAAAATACTTTGAAAATTGTTGGCAATTTTAATTAATATTTTTGAAGCACATGTCACTACGTAATAGTGTTAGGCCACCCTATCGATTTTCGCAGCAAAATTTCATCTTCTACACGATTTCGCAGGATGAATCCGACGACGCGTTTACGTTGGGCTGACGCTACCTAAACAAATCAGAAAACAGAACATTAATACACAGAAAACCCATGGGCGTACCCAGGGGGGGGGGGAGGTTGGGAGTTCAACCCCCCCCCCCCCCGAAATCTATTTTTTAATTTTTAAGGTGAGTTGCAAACAACTATATTCAAAAATTCAATTTTCACCACACCGGAACTTTAAAAAATTAAATCATTGGTTGTATGCGTGATTTGATATAGCAATCTTCCATTTTCATGAATCAAGACATCTTGCGTAAAGCGTGTTGATGGATCAGAGAATCGATATTCCTCCTCCTACTAGTTTTTAGTTTCACCATCACCGGGTAGGTAGCGTTGGTATTCAGACTTGCACTTGTGCTTACTGTTTAGTGTTTACTGCTATCTGTATCAGTTTATTAAGAAAGCTTAAAATTTTACCAGGAGTCTGTAAAAAAACAATATTTCAGTACATACTTACATATGTCAAAGAACTAAAAACGAATAAAAATACATACAATATACATCAAAAGTGCGTTCAGTACACTGTGGTGTATGGTCAAATGTGTAAGTATGTGTCAGTTATATTCATGTATAAATTTACTTCTCCTGTGGTAGGTATTAAAATTAGTTAAATTTTGAAAATGCTTTGGTTTTGTATAGCTATTAACTTACTGCTTACCGGTATGTATTAGTTAACTGTATTGACATTAATTGTGATCAGTTTATATAAAATAGTAAAATACTTTGTATATATGCTTTTCAATTACGTGTAAAAGTCTACACAATTCACAAAATGTTCTAAATAAATTACTAATAATACTGTAGGACTACAAACTTTTGATGTAAAAATGCTTATAGTCGAAAAAGTTTATGTGAATTAATTAAGCTATTTAAAAAATATTATAAAAATATTAAAATTTCTACCAGCCTTTAAATTCAATGGTATTTTACCTTAAAATAGTTTATTTTAATGAATCAGTGACGTAGCATCCATACACGATTCTCATCAGAATACGACTTCACCACTGCCAAATGACTCTCTTCAATGTGTCTTTGCCAGACCTGCTGTTGTTTGGCAGATTTTATAACTCCCGGCCTGTCAAACCCCGTCAATCTACGATACGTGACACCTTCGTTAGTTTTATGAAATCTTACACGTGTCCCCGTTTTTACGACTGAAGTGAATCTGAGAGAGTACACGAAAATGAAAATAATACTCTTATATTTACTCGATTTATTCTTCAGTGCGTTTACCTTTGTTGTCAAGCCTAAAGACAACTTTTGCTTGTTTTTCTTATTCGTCTTTAAGTAATGATTTACTGTTTGTAATAAAGACCACCATAGAAATATTTAAAATGTCTACTAGACAAACCATATAGGATAAGAAGGAAAAAAATCCTTTCAATATGTGTTAAAGGAACACCAATTGTCTGTGCCTCACCTATGATAAAAATATTCCAAACATTTTGTGAGGGGTGTAGAGCTTACCACACTCACTGAAATGTGTTTTAACTTCTATGCTGTCCTTCGCGCACTATGTCAGTCCTAATGAATCCTGGTCATGGGCGTGGCATATAGTTTATAATTTATGTATTATATTATAATTTATTCCATGACCTTCAGAATTTAATTCCTTTCGTGAAGATATTTAATGGCCTTCCGCTTTGGAATTTACAGCAATCCGAGACATTAAACGTAATTTTGTTTACAGCTTGAATTAGCTCGGTAAATACCGAAATCCTGTTTTTATAACTAGAGAACGTACACGTTATGGTCGGCGCCCATTTACGGTAATTATGTAGTCATTTCCTAATTAAACCCCGCACCTTGACATGTAGTTGCGACTACTCAAGGTCAACTTAGTTAAACACAGACAGTTTAAATGGCCTACGACAAGCCAACCGCACGACCCTCTTTTAAACTTGATCGAGAGACAGTTCAAGAATTAAACTCTGTTGTTAAAAAAAATCGCAAATTAATACTGTACTGGCAAATTGTTGCTAAAGAACTGTGTGATCACGCTTCTGATAAATCTACAATGCACGAAAATTATCACCAATAATGGCTATTCATGCAGGAAAAACAACCGCTTAGCACATTGAATGAAAAACTGTTGAAAATGACAAATACATTGTTTGTTTGTTTGTTTTTTTTTAAATTTTCTCTTGAATAGAAACGTTATGTTACAAATGTTTTGTCCTGGGCGTAGCCAGGATAGTTTGGGATGGAGGACATGAAAAAATAAATAAAAGCTCTGTATTATGTTCTTAATTTATTACACACCTTGTTAAATATTCCACAATAATACAACACAATGTACATGCAAACCACCACTCGACAGATTGTATTTACGTTTGATATTTAGAGTTAATTTTACACCTGAAGTCGCTGCACTTAGTTAATAGTTAATCACTCCATGATGTCTCACAAAACAGTCTGCGGATTACGTAAATTCACTTAAATCGTTTCTTTCCAGAAACCCCTCATTAATTACAGTTATTGCCTAACCTGCTCGTCCGTCCCACCCAATTAAATACACCACCCAAACCCGCGCCAACGGTTTCGCAGCTGTATGCACTTGCCGCACTTTCGCCACTACATGTGCTGAACCCGCATCGCTCCTTGCCTTCTTCGCCAACGTGCCTTCACTGTCGAGGTTGTCTCCGCCACTGAACTCGCACAGGTATACAATGACTCTCGGGTTGGCCAACGTGAGCTGTATTTATACCCACCTGTGACGACGCTCAGATCATTCTCACATCTCGGGAAGGAGACAGGGAGACCACGAAACTTCCAGATATTAAAGCAAACTTCGATGATGGCCCAGGCGCATGCTCTTCAAGGATGGCTTAGCGATACCAGCTGGTGCTCGCCTCACAGAGAGCGCGTAACGACATCGGGAATGAAGGCAGCCCTGAGAGAGGAGGCGTGACTTGTCGCCTCGTCTGCATGCGGCTGGAAACTGTCTCGCTATCTCTTTTTTTTTTCTGAACAGACTCACAAAATTGTATTTACTTTCCATAGATTTACAGCAGATATGGTGTTAGCTTTCAGAAATAAAAATCGAGAAATACAATACTAAAATAGATATAGTACAATTTTAGTAATAAATATGTTTTAGGAGAATTTTACAGCGCAAAATTAAAAAAAAAAAAATAATACATACTATCCAATTGCAGTATAAACGCTATACTCTTCAAAAAGTATGACATGTTAAACTATTGTTTATGTAAAATTTTATTAGAATTACGATAATCTTCATTCAGAGTGAAATTTATTAATTGAACTTAATGAGCAACCGGGCATTGTTATTATATCTATTTACAATGAAATGAGGAAGAATTTGGATCATTTTTAGAAAACAGAATGTCATCTTACATATGCTTAACGATGATGCTAACGTGTCAGCAGCAGTTTTAAGTCACTTATGTGTAGTGCCTCTTTAATTTACGGTGTCTGGAAATGCAGGCTAAACGCGTAAGTCTGTTTTTAAAGCTGTTTTACGTGTCCTGTTTTGTACTTGTTTTTTCAGTTAAATATTTTCGATTCTTTTGTAATATGAATGTACTGTAGTTTTTTTGCAATATGCTGGCTCACTAATTCAATCACCGAATTATTTTTTTTTATTATTATTTTGTGATGTAGAAGTGCGTATCGTATTTGTAACTACGTTTGTTAAGTGACAGCATGGTGTCATCGTCATTGTATGTTTATGGCTGATACACCAGAACTATTAAATGTGGGGTACTGAATTAAATGTATCATTAAAATGTGTAATGTGTGAAATGATAAAAAATATAATAAATTAGAATGTAACCAACTGGTTTTACCTAATATAAATGATTTTTAATTAATTATATCTGCTTTAGTAAGACACTATGCCAAAATCGATTAGTAAACCTAATTAAGGCCTACATACGTCTGTGATGGACAGGTTAGAGACTACACAGTTATAGCGTCGAAAATCTAAATGAGCTAAGAGTCAAAATAAATCAGATTAAGTTTCTTACATCAAAATAATCAGTGTCAGTGGAGTTCCGTATGATTAAAAATCCAATCAATTCCTTAGTAATTTTTTTGACCTTTAACACGCCTTTGTGGGTCAGCCACCACTTGCAGCGCTTTTTTATTTCTTTTATCGCTTTTATTCGGAAATATCTTTGTGGCAAATTCATCTATAAAGTTTTTCATTCTACAAATGATCAAATGCTCAATTTGTTAGAGTGGAAATGATTACATTTCTGATTGGCCCATTACAAGAAGGGTGGATTTAGAAGATGAGAAGGAACGGATGGTACCGTTCCCCAAATACAAGAAATTTACGGAAATATTAAGTTTATGTATTTGTTAGTTTAGCTTTAATTAGCGTTACATGTTAGTTTCCAAATAACCAACACTAGTGCATAGAATGTCCGCCATATTGTTGTAACTGGAAAAATACACACGGGAATATATTTTAATTGTTATGACTTGTGTTTTGCCATATTGATGAACAATGTAATTTTCAAAATTAATGAAGCCTTGTTTTCACTTATCATAACTATTACGCCATTTAATATTTTTACACGATTCCTTTATAATGGACTGTACAACTAGGACTCCGAAATACTAGTTAATAATATTATTAGTATTCGGAAACACGCAACACGTTATACAGAATAATGCCGGATAGCATTCAATTATATTAAGTACATTCACTTTTGAATCATTACCACAGCAAGTCTTGAAATGTCAACTTTAAAACAGAAAATTTTTTAAAGACCAAGGATTCTTATTTACTCTGTTTTCGCGAATATCAATTTGTTAAATATAGGGAGCATATATTGTAAACCGTCACAGACATGTTTTGGAATTGTTTTCTATGTAGACTTTTTTTCACAGCAAAATATTAAAAAGTTTTAGCTTATTACAGACTTATATAATAGTCTCGAACACAGTGTCATTATATACCCGTTTTTTTATTACTAAGTCATGATTATCTAGTTAACATAATATGGTATTGCTTAACCCTTCTACAATCCGCCTTGAATTCTTAACAAATTAAGGAACCCAATGTTACTAAATTTAACATTATTATTTTACCGAATTACTAATTGGAATATAGTCACAAACCGATTTATATTTTTTGTCATTTAATAACTCAGGGACAAAGCGACATTCTATTAAAACTCTTAAGTATTTCGTAGTTAGCAGTCTATACGCTAAGTGCTAAAAGCTTATCTCCTAATACAAAATGGTTTAAGCACACTAAATTGTGTAACGTGGAAACCTAGACAAAAAGTATACAATGTTTCCGTGCACAATATAACAAAAATGTCCCTAGTTTTTAACTTACCTGTACGTTTCAAATTTTTGTGAGAGTTAGGGCAAGTGGTTTCAGCAAATCGGCAATCCGATAAATGCATTACTAAGTTGGTACTTCCACTGCGTAAAAAGAATAATGAAGCTGTGATTCATAACTATGTAATAATAACAAAATACTTACAATCAAGGGGTCCTATCTTTCTTCGAGTTTGCTACTTCATTGCCTTATGATGTTTTCAAAATATTTGAAGTTCGCATTACCGACGAATGTATCTATCACTTTCATCGGTGACGTTAGTTCAATAGTTAAAATTAAGCTGCATAAGTCCTCTTTAGTTACCAGTTATATAAGGAAATCACAAAAAGATAAAGAAGTCTTTATTTAAAAATGCCATTTCCAAAAGAAACATTGCTGACTTCCGCCAAAGAGCTCTACAAATGTTTCTCTATCATAAATAATGTTTTCAATATTTTACCCCCGTCGCCAGGAAACTTATAAGCATTTTTCGTAGAATTTCTTTGTGCATGTTCCTCCCACCGTAGATAAACTATATCTAGTAGTTCCCAACGTCGTAAGTGGGTCACATTACATATTTTATATCGAAGTTCCCCCGCCGCTGAGAAAAATGCGCCGTAGTTTCGCCGAAGACGTGTTTACTGGAGAAGCTCGTTTATGCAATGGCGAGACACAAAAATGGCCGTCTCGTTGCCAATTTCCGTCCCATTCTTCTTCTGGGAAAGCGGGTTATTTCTAGCGGCCGTGACACGCCGGCGCCTAGGAGTAACGCCTCCCCGACTGCGGTATGCCTGCGTGAGTCTGGACAGCGAGGACGCAGAACAACACTGAGTACAGAAGCAGGACTGCCTGCCACTTGTGCGAGCCAGCAGCATGACATGACCAGTCAGTAACATCGGTCTGTTAAAGCAATGCGGGATTCACAATAGCGCAACGGACGCAACGCGATTTCCGAACTGAAAGTATTTTTATTTTATTCGCGCCGCAGACGCGTGAAGCTGAAAAACTATATTCATAATGAATTTGAACATAGTAAGTGGTAAAATATATGCCACAAAAAAAGGCCAAAAATCGCTGTACCTTGTTTAACAATGGGCAGTAAGAGTATTTTACAACAAACTTAGCAGAAAGTAATTTTTCAAATTGTAACCTGAGGGTTTTTGTAGCGGACTGTGTTTTGTAGAGAAACTATCAGGTTATTTACACGGGTATACGTATATGGTTTTAAAATGTCATAATTACGTATACGTTTAAATATGTTATCTTTTACAAAATCTTAACAGGAAAAACTACGTAGTTTACAGGTAGGAAAACTACATCACAAACAGCACCTGTGTTTATATTTTAGATAATGGATAAGCTGATGCAATATTAAACAAACAAAATATGACTTAAACGTCATAGAATACTACAAAGATAAAAGTTATGAACATACTGGAAAATTTAACTGCACCAACTTAATTTGAAACGTGTCCCCATTGTATTGCACAGAAAATACTGATTGAATATTATTTACAAGAATGTTTATGGCGACTTTGCCATTTGACAGAATAACGGATAAAATTAATAGCGATGTCTCTTCTTCGTGGGTGCGTCAGACGTCACGATTTATTTCCACTTTGTAAGTGGTTAGCATTTATATGTATTCGCAGAGGTGACAGAACAAAGTTGGGAATATCGAAGTGTGAATAGTAAATATAGTGAATCGTAACTCTAAAATGGAGTGAAATGTGGGGGAAAGGAAAGGTAAAATACTGTGTGTGTGTGTGTATGTATCATTAAGCTGTACTGATCACATCTTTCAATACATCTCTAGTTATAAGTATCTGGTGTTTGTGAAACAACCAATAGTAGCTGCACGTCTATCCCTGGCAATATATATAATTTCTTATGTAAATTAAGTGCAGTTTTTTACGTTTTACAATTAATTGTCAAAAAATTTCGTAACTCTAAGTATAAAAAAAAATACTAACACAAAACAAGTTGCATCATAAGTAGACCATGTGTTTTCTTTCAGGTACAAGCTATAATTCCAGCAACTGTTAAGTTCGTGCTACTTTCACTTATTTGACACCGCCTTGAAGTTGATAAGCCAATAATAAAGATGTAACTAACTGCGGGCCCATTTTACTGTGTCATCGAGCAGCCATAGAACAGGTGATGTCTGCTTGAATAAACGTCACAGTAATTCTTGAAGGCTACCTTACAGGCCAGTGAATCCCCGAATTTTTCCGGCCTCTAATCATAAGTAGAGGTGATGGTACATATTGGAAATGTTTTCTGCCTACGTACCCTTGAAAACGCTGTAGTTTGTGGCAACACATATGACTGAGTACGTCTGACACGACGTAGCTCTGCAGACCAATGACAGACATGGACAAATGGTAGGGCTTCGGTATGCACAGGATTATGGATTCTAGCATGTTGTTCGTTGAACTCGCGAAATATTCTTAGCACTACTTTTCAAACATTACGTATTATCCGACATCTCACCGCAACAAGACCTTCTAGTTGCGAACTTTAGCGTAGTCCATATTTTGTTGCTCCTGCTCTGTTATCTGATATTATGTAGTAAAACATGATTATAACGACAGAGAGAGAGGTGTAATTTGCCAGTTATTATATGGCGACGCTGGGCAATGTTCAACCGAACATATTCCATACCATGTATTGGCATCAGGACCTTCGTACATTTGTGCTCCCTCATTACAGAAGAGCGGGAATGAACCAGTTGAACTCATATAAATTGTTAGAAAAGCTGACCAACAGCAGAACTCAGATGAGCACACGGCAACATGGAGTCCTGGCTGCTGTCAGGTAACAACGGGAAATTCGCAGACCTGTAATCATTAGGGATCCGAAAAATTTGTGTTTTTTCATTACTAGCATTAAAATATTTGTACGCGCATGTCTCTTTCACTACTATCCCTTGACTTAGTGGCCATCTCCTATACAGTAAAAGCATTTTTATACTTTTACGGTAAAATTCTTTGGAAACTATTTCCCGAAAAATGTATTGGTAAGCTTACAAGAATGTTGTAAACTTAACAGGAAATGCTTTTAAACATGCAAATAAATAAATATATTTATTTACTAACACTTACAGTGCCCGCACGCTAGGAAAGGTTCTGGAGACGCGCAGCGGAGAAGTATCCCCCTCCTTCCGCAACTAACAGGCGAGACGGTGCGCTTCTGCTGATTGGTTATAGTCGCAAAGACCGCACCCACATTCCACAGCCCACATCCACTACTGACCTGAGTGATAACATTAGCCAAAGAGTAAGTGCCTGTTGGGTGCGCGCTGAGAACAGTCACAAATCACTTGTGTATAATACGCTACACGTTCGCTTGGATCGCGATAGTTAACGTGCACGGTGTTGTGTTGTAACGTGTTATTATGCCTCCGATACATTCGAAGCTTAAACGCAAGGTTTTGCATTGCCAAACGCGCGAAGTTATTGCTAATGTGATTGTGTTTATGAACGAAGAAAAACGAGCTAAGGGGCCTATAATTCCACTTGCCGAAACACGAAAACACGTTGCCGCCGCTAC
>PNEQ01056700.1:7253-25149 GCA_003012365.1 Medauroidea extradentata
AAGCAATACCTCATCACGAAATGATTTTCACTATAAAATTCTAAAGGATTTTGAAGATCCCTGATAAAACGCCGAGGAACAGGAGCAGCTATAGCAACCATTTCTTCCAAATTTTCAATTGCCTCTACAAATCGCATTACCTCCATTTTTGATATATAAACAGAGGAAAGTATACTTTGCCAGCCAAAGTCGGGGTCTTGGGCGGCTTTGGTAGAAAGTCTCGCATAAAGTTTACTTTGCTTAAAGTTTCTTCTATGAAATGGAAAATTGTGACTTTGCTAATCTAAAAGTCTACTTTGCAACAAAGTCTCGTTCATGAATACAAGCCTAAGATAAAGAAGGCCGTAGAAAACATTTTCCAGAAAAAATTCCTTTCCGAGTAATATTTCCATGCGCAGCATATTGACACATTGTGAATATACTATAGCGTTGAGCTAGAATGAGAAGAACGCCTACATGAAAATCTGGGATTTAAATAAAAATAGCGCAATATGAGAAAATAAAAAGATATAATCTCTATGTATAAAATAGTGTACTGACTGAATTACTGACATCAAACTGCAGCCCAAACAGCTGGACCTAGAAAAGTAAAATTATTTTAGTAGGTTCCGTTTACGTCGTAGGCAAGCACTAAGAAGAGATTCTCCGAAATTTGACCTCTAAGTGGGTGGAAAGGGGTAAAATGTGTTTTCTAAGGTTGGTCTACATAGCTCGAACCTGAATGTCTATCGTTGTGACTTTTACTTCAATGGGTGAATCATAAAAATGCATAAGAGCCAATTTAAAGATTTTCCGAAATTCAGTCCTAAAGGAGGTGAAAAGACCTGAAATGCGTTTTCGATTAATTATAGATATCTATCGAACCCTTCAAAATAATCCTATTGTAAATCCCCAAAAAGTACTTAGATTTTTCGAAATTTGACTCCCAAAGAGTGAGAAGAGATGACATGCGTTTTTTATTAATCGTCGGTATAGCTCTATACTTATAAGCTATCGTCGATCTTTTAAGTTCAATTAGTTACTTAGGCAAATGTATAAGATATGACTTCAAGATGTTTCGAAATTCTTTAATTAAGGGGGGAAAAGGACGTTAAATGTGTTTTCGATTATTCTTCCATAGTTATCGAACCAGTAAAACTATCAAAGTTCTGTTTCCTTCAGAATGATGTTTACGTAGGTCATAAGTTCCGAAATACTTTTTCAGGATATTTTCCAAATTCGACACCAAAGTTGTATAAAAATGGGTAAAATGTGTTAACGATTCGTTATCGATGTTTATCCCATGGAATTTTAGATGTTCACATGATTTTTGCTTTAGATTAACGCCAACTTAAAAACCTGAATTTTTGTTGATTAGTATTTCCGACATTTTATACCTAAGAGGGAGAAAAGTTATCAAACGGGATGAAAGGTGTTTTCAAATAGTCCTCTATATTTATTGTACGCAACGGGCTATCGTGACAGTTTCCATTTAAGTTTGACTATTAAAATAATCTATAAAGTTTTTTTACTCGTAATTAAATTCCAATGGTGGTGAAAATACATGGAATGTGTTTTAGATAAATCCACAAGTGTTATCGAACCCGTCGAGTTATAGAGTTGTTTTTTGTCTTATGACGAATACGAGAATGCCCGTAAACAAATTTCAGAAATTCTGGATTCTTAGGGATGTAAATGAATGAAACAACTTTTTGTAATAAAACGTTGATTACGCTTAGACTCAGTGGGTCATCGTTGTGAATTTTACCTCAATTGAATACTTACAAAAATGTTTAACCTGTGATGGTAAGATTTTGCGAAATTCGGTTACTGAATAGGTGAAAAGGCTTAAAATTTGTGTTCATTCACCACATATTTACTTAACCAGTTGATATTAGAATGACGGTTACATAAATACGGAAAATAATTATCTCCTTTTTTATATTCAAAATGTAACTTTCACATTACATAGAATGAAAAAAAAAGGGGGGGTTGTCTCGGTAAACCTTTCAGTTTAGACGATAAGAAAAACTAAATACAGCCGCAGATATGTAGTTTGTAGGAACGTTAACATTCTGCAATTATATCGTTGCATATGCATATACGACCGCTATGTGTCCAGGGAGGGGTAGAATATTTCATTTATATTTTTACTAGCAGTCCCCCGTGGCTTTGCTCGCGAGTATTACTCTTTGCTGGTAATATTTAATCGAATTGAAAAAACCTCTCTGTACACTAGATTATCGTTTTATTTCAAATCTTAGACAATGTATAAGTATCAAATTGAAGTGACAACCATGACGGTAGTCCGTGCAGTCGAATCAGAATCGATCTTTCATTAAAAATTATATATGGCCCCTGCACAGAACTGAGAGATCGAATTTCGGAAAATCTTAAAACCGTTTTGCGATAATTTCTCCAATTATCAACCCGAAGAAAAAATTAACTGTATATCTCGACAGGTTCGGTAGATATCGAGGATTTATCTGTAACATGTTACAGGTCTTTCCATCTCATAACAAACTGAATAAAAAAAAACGATAATAGCCCGCTTGGCTCAAGATATTTCGAAGATTAATTGAAATCACATTTCACCACCTTTCACAACTTTTCGACTCCGTAGGTGGCGAAATTCGAAAATTCCTGAAATTACTACTCAGGGGTACTTGAGTTAGTATCAATGTAAAACTAAAATCACACCGCTATTTAAAAATCAATGTGGTCGATATACAGTACTGTGAATCGGTAACACACATTGCCGTTTCTTTACTTCTTTGGGGCCGAATTTAGTAAATACTTCAAAGCTGTTTACATATTTACATAAGCATCAGTCTAAATCAAAGAGCACTTTGATATTTCTGCTCGTTCAGAGGAATAACAAAAAACACATTTAAAGTATTTTCACCCACTTAATTATCAAATTTTGAAACGTCTTTGAGCCCTATGTTAGTCAAATTGTATACGTAAACATTTGAAGTAAAAATCACGATGATAGCCAATTGTTTTCCAATGATATAGACGGTTCATTAAAAACATATTTCTCCCTTTTTACTACCTGGGGGTCGAATTTTAAAATATCCGTAAACTGCTTTTTGGAATTTTACCTAAGCAACACTTTGAAATGAAAACTAACTCTCTATCCCGAAGGATCCGCTAGATATCGATAACTATTCAGAAACCCAGTTAAGGTTTTCCACCACCTTTAATGTTGAAATTCGAAGAATTCTAAAATTACTGGTAGGCCCTATGATTTTACATGTGTGTCCCCTTAAAGTAATAATCACGATGACAGGCCGTCTGCTTCGAGCTCTATCGACATTTCTTAGGAAATACATTTCGCCCCTTTTCACCCACTTAGAGGTCGAATTTAGTAAAATCTTTGCTAGTGTTCGCTTACGACCCGAGGGGAAACCACACAAAAATTTTCACGACTCTAGGTTCAGTGGTTTTGACCGCAGTTTGATAAGTTAGTAAGTCAGTCAGTGTTCTCCTTTATATATAGAGATTTCTGTGCAAAAATATATATGTAATTTAGGGAACTTTACAAACGTACTGAAAATATTGCCTTTGGAATCAAAAAGTTTTAAAGGCAAAATTTATGTATTTATTATCCTTGCGCAAGAAATATGTTTTTAAACATTTACTTAACTTTACTGTTCAATTAAAATATACATTATAATCAGATAATTTACTGACTTCTATTTAACTCGCTGAGTTATAATTAAATCAATATTTTAATTGTAAATTGGATAGTTGCACAAAAAAAATTCACAGCTACGTGTAAATACATATGTCGAAACATTTTACTGAAGAAATTCGAATAGCTGAAACAACTGGATGGTTCACTAAATTTAGATTTACTGGGGCGTGTATACATCCAGAACGTATTCTAAGCGATAGTTAGTTAAATAACGGCAAGCCTTTCTGTTTACTTCTGTACGAAAAAAAAATTTCGGAAAATACTCTACTACTTTTCTAACAGTAATTTGCTTTATTTCATTCGATCACTCACGCAAGAAAATTTCACAAATAGTAATCAACAACCCTGAAAATTATTTCCTGTAAATAAAAAACTCACCCTAATTAATGAAGTATATACTATAAAAATGCGTAGGTATGTATATGTACATAAATATACATAAATATATGTACATATATACATACATGTTTTTCTATATTCGGAAAGTAAATATAAGGAACACTATGTGACTGTTACATCTCAATATCTCACACAGATCATGATCAATCGGTTATATCAATCGGAGAGGTGAAATGAAGAGGTTTTGGTCAGCGCTTAACATCGAGTTCTTTAGCGCGGGTGTGAGGTGACATGAAGTAAGCATGGAGCAGCGCCGGAATGAGGGGGCGGGGGAAACGGGAGAGCCCAGAGAAAACCCGCTGACCAATGGCATCGTCCGGCACGATTCCCACATGCGAAAATCCGGGGACCAACCCCGCCGGGAATCGTACCCGGATCGCCTTGGATAACTATTGGTTTTGAAGATTATATGCAGTGATCAAATAACCGGCACTTGAATTTACAGACCATGCTTTGGTTTAGCGTGTAATCCAATTAAAACTAAAATTTGAAGTGCCACTATTAGTTTGTGACTTTATCCTGTATTTCTCACATTTAGATACATAAATACCTTACCCTACAAAATGCATTTTCCGAAAACTCGTATGATTTTGTCCACGCGTAGGAGCTTACGTGCGAATCCTGGCTGGTAACTTATTTCACTGAAGTGCCACAGACTGTTTTCAATTTAATTAAATTCCTATTGAATAAATATAACGAAAATTTCTTGTAAATATTAATAATATGGTCGCAATGCGTGTTAGACATATAATAATGGAATTACAAAGAAGGGTTTTACCATTTCAAGAAATGACACACCCATCGTCAACTCCTCATTGTACAGGCTGTCAAGTCCTCGACCGCGAGAATGCCACTCCCTAGATGCTGAGTTGAAAGGGAAATGATTTCTTTCTGAACTGAATGCTTAATGTCTAATATTTTCATGTACGTTCCAAGGAAAAGTTATTTCATTAAAAGGCACTTAAATGTGATTGCCTTATTCGTTTATGTTTGAGTGTATTTTTTATGTATAAACGCTTACGTGTCAAACATTGTGTGTGTATATATATACTAGCTGTCCCTTTGCGGCTTCGCCCGCGTGTACTATAGAAAAGAGTTACTAAATTTTAATACCGTATTAATTGACGGTGTTACTATATTCTCTGTATATCTTTATAACAACAAATACAAACAGCTTTATCCAGTCCACTACGCTGAGGGTACTTTAATTGCAGAACATCTTTGTTTTTAATCCATCTTTATTTCTCTACAAAATAGCTACCCGGCCGCGGCTTTGCCCGCGTGAAATTATGTAATACAAACAGTAACTCTGGATAAAATATGTGATGAAGGCATTTAACAGCTAGCGTACTCAATAACAGTGGACTATACATTGTCTCAGCTCAGTGAAAAGAGCGCACGCAATATGCTCGTATGATGTCATGTCATGTCCCATCGCAAAGACTTGCACAGGATACGAACACGTAACCCCACCCCTCCCACACCACAAACTTTGTACAATACCCGAGTGAATATTTAAAGGCAGGCAGTAATAATACTTTCGTATGTACGGGCTACAGTCCAAAGAGGTTTTATTTATGGTGGGTTGGCAAAAAAAAAAAAAACAGCAACTCCACAGACTTAACTACAAATTATTCAAGACAGGCCATGACAGTTATTTCGCGTGTACAGGCTATAGTCCAAAGAGGTTTAACTATAAGCAAGAAATAAAAAGGAAACAAATTTTGAACAATTTCAGCTGTTAAGAAAGATTATTCTTAAACACGTTTTATTTTTTATAGGATTTCAAGGACGAATTTCCAAAAATCGTTAAATTACTCTTTAGGTATTTGCGTAAGCTTCATTTTAAAGAAAAAATCACTTCGATAGATATCTCAGGTGGTTTAAGAGGAAGAGAGGATTTACTGTAAACGAATCAAACGGCTTTTCACCTCCTTAATATAAAAATTTCGAAAAATCCTGAAATCTGTTTCTAGACATTTGTATTTGCGACCTAACGAAGTGAATAAGACGACGATAGCCCGTCGGGTTCGAGAAATATCAAAGATTTGTAAAAAATACATTTCACCCCGTTGCACCACCTTAATAGCCGAATTTCAAAATTTCCTTTCTTAGTGCGCGCCTACGCCACAAGGGGAAACTTCCTTTAAAATTTCATGTTTCTAAGTCCAGTGGTTTGGGCTGGGCGTTGATGATGAATGAATGAGTCAGTCAGTCAGTGAGTGGGGCACTTCCTTATATATATATATATATTAACTTTCGATCGACGGTGCGTATTGAAGGCAGTCATCAGGGTCGTACACAAAATAAATGAGTCATCATACCACGTATATTACTTATATTATTCGAAATCTCTCTCTCTCTCTCTCTCTCTCTCTCTAATTCGTCTGTTTTGCTGTGACTATAAATAAGTCCCGCGACAATAATTAAGAGTGGCGTGATAGACTTAGGACAGTTTTTCAAATGGACAGATATAGATACCTAGTATGCTGCAGAGTAAGCTCAACCTGCAGCTTGTTCTCCTAACACTTGAGGGTCGAGCTACTAATATGGCGTACGAAGAGGTCATTCAGTTGAATAAATATTAGCGGTAAAGAACAATACACGCGGACAATGCTAGATTGTATCATACAACTTATAGTTTGTTCGTCTTCTATGCGGTCCTATACCAGTCATACGATTGCAATGAAATTTCTGCAAAAATAATTGGGCTGGTGGAGGCAAACAGAGGCATAGAGGAGCAGAACAGGATACCCAAACAAATAAACATTTGTAAATTGTGAATGCGCTATAAAGGTTTCTGCGTTTTTTTTTTAAGCAGAGGGACAAAACGGAGAAGAGGAGCAGAACTGTTTACCCAGAAAAAAATAATTCAATGAAAAAAAAACACGTTGGTGAGTTATGTGTGCGCTTACATAGGTTTCTGCCCAAAAGGTAGGAGGCTAAACGAGGTACAGCGGCAGAAAGAGGTACCCAAACGATTTTGTGTGATAGTTATCCCTTTCAAAATGTTTCTAAAACAGACATCAATTACTCTTAACATCCTTTCGCCCCATAAGCAGGTTTCAAAACATTTTGTTTCATAAATATTATCGCATCAAATGTAAGACCCCGCAATAGAAGTTGCGGGAACTAACTAGTATAGCATATGTGTTGAATATTTGGCTAAATTTTAGCATCCGCAGCACATGTTGTCACTTGTATTGCAAAAAAAAAAAAAAAATCATTCAATACCTAAAACATAGTTTACAATTTTTTTGCGCTCAATGTCTTAACATCTACTAACAGCTGCTACCAGTCCTCAAGAGAAAAAGCATATCGAGAAGCAGTTTTTGTTACTTCTGAAATGAATTTTAACTTTACTTTGGTTACTATTTGCACACCTGAAGCTTAATACTTACCTACACTCGTGAATTATTATGAAACTTTTAGAGCACCAATCTTGATGGCTATATTTTAGCTGGATCTTATTCTACTGGTAATACATTAAGATTGTTTTTAGCTGTAAAAACATACTGCCGAAAATCGGAAATGGTTTTACTAGTAATAAATACAGGGACTTTACGATGGGAGGCTATTGGTCTGACCAATCCCTACACCACACAGCGTACACGTAAAGAGAGAGGGAGATGGTACAGTTGTGTACAAGAGGAAGTACTCACGGCAGCGACCGGCGTAATGCACCAGTACTCACAGAGTGGACACCCAGACAGCCTCAGCTGTCATGGATGGAGCCGACTCTGTGAGCTGGGTGGCTGGAGGCGCCATGGATCCACTAAGCTGCTGGCGCCTAGGAGCCACTGGACTGACAGTATAACTCAGCAGCTCTAGTAGATCTGACTCGTCCAGTATAACATGCAGTTGTTTCAGAGCCTGGTCGTGGCTGTCCTGGGTCTGCACCTGTGTCTGTGTGACTCGCCGCTTACATGCCAACACCAGCATCCTCACAAGGACGAGGGCGCACATCACACCGACACCCACCAACACTCCGAGGCCGAAGTAAACCAGAGGCTTCCATGTGTCGTACTGTAACACATCATTCATGTCAAATAAGTAATGTGATTTTGCAATGGATACTGTTTGTAACTGTTTAAACATTGTCATGTTGCGAGGAATGTTTCAGAAACTCTAACAGCATTGTCTGCAGTTATCAGCAGTTAAACATGTTAGCAATCAGTGCAACACAAAAGTTCTGATTCGCAGAGCACAATAAACATGTCGGGCAATGGAATGCTGGCAGATTGCGTATGTTTCTGATTTAACATGACTATTACGGGGCGTTAAAAAGTACCGAATATGCACATTTCTTGCATAGTTTATTAAAAATGTATACTAATTAAGTGCGTGCACTTTACTCGGTACTCCATAAAAGCAATTTGTTGTATTGTTAAATAACCGTAAAATAAGGAATTTGGTATGATAATAAGAATTACTGAAAAATAATTGGTTTTACATATTGTCGTGGTGTCAAAAGTACTATCATCTTTAAGAATTGCATAATGGAGAATTTTCCGCTACACGAATCAAGCAGTTTATATTTTATGTTATTCGTGGTGTACTCATGGTTAGGAATTGTTAGTTAAACAACATAAGCTACATTTGTAATTTAGCTAGACATGATTTTAGTGGCCACAAGCAGAATCACAAGTTTAATTTCATAATATTACTTAATTACTCATACCTTTCTTTGTTGTGTATCTGTTTACATTCTTTCTATTTGGAAGAAATTTTTTTTACAACAATGAGTTTATAACATTGCCTGCTTCATCAAATATGTAATAGAGTAATAGAGCATTGGTTTGCTAAGAATTAAATCCACTGAAATTTACTAGTGTGTAATTTGTCTGTAGCCTTGGAAGAGTCTGACAGTCTCTGGGAAGAAGTATTAATGTTTGAGTTGTGCTATTGGAAATTTTAGTATGAAATTTTCAAACCAGAACCTTTGAATTAGAAAATTGTTAGCTGAGGAATGTAGCCTTCATTGGTATATGCTATCATTACATATATTTAATACTTCAGCTCATATAGAACGGATAAAGACTTTAAATTTTAAGTGTGTGTGGGCGTTGACTTTTTTTGCGGCAAATATTAAACCCATTTATATCTGAGTTATTAGCCTCGACACTTTTCAGAAGTGATTTAGTTTTGTATTTCAGTTAGTATTTTGTAAAGCCATCTATTTTTCTAACTATTCCAGATTTAAAGTAAATTGTTTGTGGTTAACGTCTTGTTCAGTACAACTTGGGAATATTTTTAATTTAAAGTGAAACTTACCATGAGTTCCTATTTGTATAAAAAAAATACATCAGCATTTCCTCAATACCTGAACAATTAAGTATAGGAGCTACACAACTTTATTAGATACCAACTTAGATATTCTGACGCCCAAGTTATAAAAATGTATAACGTAGATGATTACAAGTTATGCTCACTAGCCTGAACAAAAAAACTAGCTGTATAAAATTAATTTAACATGTAGATTATTATTTTGTTCTTTTCACACACATGACGTTATTTTGTAGTAATATGATCAAATGAATGGTTGTGTACAGTACTACCATGTTGTAGAGTGACGTCACAATCACGCATTTGTATAGTATTGTTGGTGTACCGGCTGGTGAACAACTCTTTGACACCGATTACTACAGAAATTGCCACAATACAGTTATTGTGTTGCAAATTTTAGTTGTAATTAATGTTGCTATCTAAACTAACTAGATCACTATGTGTGATGACTACAAAATATATTTTCTCTATTTCTACAAATATTATATTGATATTAATGCATCTTCATTTCGTCTTGTGACAGGATTTGTTTTATTTATGCTATTGATATGCTCTGTTTGTCAACATTGTCAAAATGCAGTGATATGCACTATATGTAATCAGCAGTGGTTTGATATTTGTAACAACACAGTATGACCACACAAGTGTCACTTCAACTTGTGAACCAAGTAACTAGGATTACAAGCTGAACCATTGTGAATCCATGTGGATTTGTAGCAGTAATACGAAAACATAACAGAAGAGCTACGTACTGAGAAGGTTATTTGCAGTTGTGGTTAATGAATACAGATACATTGTTTATCTTTAACAGTTCAGATAAAGTCTGTAAAATACTCTCGTATCAAAGGCATTTTTTTCAGGATGAACTGGTGAGCAATTTTTTTTTTTTCGTAGAAAAGGTATATTCACTACATGGTGTAGTGACGAGATTATTTGTATTATTTCCCTATTTATTATTATTTTTAAGTTAATGGGTCCGATCACCTATTTTCACGGATTAATTTGTTAATTTGTCAATTCAGAATAAGAAATTATACCAAAACAAAAAGTAGTAAACATACTTGAATGATTCCAAAGAACATTAGTGAATTTGATGTGATACATAATACTATGAAGTAGGCTAGTATGTTTTGCAAGTGAGTATAGCAATTTTTAAAACAAGACCCTAAGAATGCTATGAAGGCGAAATGTGTTGCTTACTTCGTTGGGAATAATTTTTGTTATACAGTAGTAGCCTAAAGCAAAATTCACTAAGGCACAGAAAAATTAAACGAAAGTATTTAAAAATCAAAGAGATTTTGTTAAGCCGAAATGTTGTGTAACCAACACTTCTTGCTGCGAATTATTGACCAAAAATACATGTTGAAACAAAACGTATGTTATAACATTGCCAACATTATTAAATATTTCTTTTGGTATTGAAATTTTTCTCAGAAACTTAGTTATCGTAATTCTCTTCTCTTTCACC
The DNA here is from genome assembly GCA_003012365.1 of Medauroidea extradentata. Taxonomy (NCBI): domain Eukaryota; kingdom Metazoa; phylum Arthropoda; class Insecta; order Phasmatodea; family Phasmatidae; genus Medauroidea; species Medauroidea extradentata. The sequence continues at coordinate 18,086 of PNEQ01056700.1, forward strand.
ACAAAAAAATATCCTAGTGGAATCATTTTTTTTATAATTTTTTACTTACTTCAAGTTAAGTAAAACATTTCTGTAGACTAACATTTTATTTTTATCCACTTTGTTTATTTAGTTAATAATAACCCTAAAACAAACATTTAATGTACCAGCAGTATAAATAATCCGAGAGATATTTTAAAATACCAGATACCTTTAAATAGCATTTGCTGAGTTGTTGAGTTCGATTAAAATATAATACAAACCCTAAAATAGTACAGGTACGTAAAATTAAAAACGAGAAACTTTTACAAAGTTCTCAACCTGAGCTAGAGCTTCTGTTACCCTTTTACTTATAATACATTAATAAATTTAACATAAATCTTTAGAAGTCTTAGATGGCCGTAGTGTAAGTTTAGCAGCGAAGAAACACTAGCATATTTTTTTCTTAAAAGGTAAACATGCAAGCCTGCCGAAAGTTTCGACTATTGGTTCACCGTATGTTACAATGGAACAGGGTTTCTTGCATGCCTTACCAGAATGATACTCTGGCTTTCGGATGCGTTTTTCTCATACGATATTATGATGTACTAGAACGATATTGTGCAGTTACACAGTGTAATATGAAAATCATGCAATTATGCAAACTGACAAATCCATTGATCTCCAATTCGTTCAACCAGGTACTCTTAAAACACTTCGTTTATTATAAATATTAACAGAATTTAATTAGGTATTTATGCGCTTAGAATAAAGTATTCAAAACTATATTTTAATTAATAAGAATGTAAAGGAAGGCTAGAACAAAATACCGAAAATAAGTTAAGTTGTAGTATGTTGTAACACCTATTGGCACAACCAACAAAAACTATTTATACTGTCGAAACAAATTATATACAAGAAATTAGAGTTTATAAATGTTTTAATACACTGGTTTAGAATTTTTTTCTAATAAGAACCTAAAATTAGATTATTTGAAGTAAATCATATGATACATTGTCCTGAGGTTCAATAATTTTTTAATGAAATGTATATTAAGAAAATGACTGTGGTAATAGGTTACGTAATCAAAAATTGCTTGCCTAAGCAGTAATACTGAACAACGAGCTTCTAGATACATCAATATGTGCGACTGACTCACCCAAGTTTGGTCGTCTACAATATTGGAGGCCTCAGTTGTTGGCTGCGGTCCTGCTGTTGTTGTCACGCCATCTCTGAAACATGATCTTCAGGCTTAACATTTCGAAGGCACTGAACAATCATACTCCTTACACACTTTACACAAAAGAAAATAAATTCCTGCCAGAATATAACTGAATCGCTAAATTATAAAGGGATCACGTCCACTTTTTGACGTTTATTGTTTTATACTAGAAATAAAATCTTCACTCTCTTCAAATCTAAGCGCTTCATTATCTGCAGAAAGGGTACATTTTCATTTGCGGAACTGTATGAAAGAAACTAAAGAAATAAACATTTGATGCATAAAAGACAGACGGACATTCATTTTGTACGATTGGTAGACTTGACATTTCAACGGCTCCTTGTAGTAAAGAACAAGGAATGTTCGGTTCTCCTGAGAAAAAGAAAAGGAACGGTATTGGAATCCCAAAACATTTAAACTAAATGTAGGCCTAATTCGAGTTGCTACAGTGAAGGACGAAACTCAAGTGAACTGGACAGGCAAAAATGTTTCTGGAAGAAAATACTATTTTAAAATCTGTGGCCGTATTACCTAAAAAATAATATTATGCGACTCTTGCTTCCATGGAAAGTGCACCATGAAAGACATGACCATTTTCACAAACAGAACTCCATAATGTTAACACCGGTCTTTTAAATAGCACTTCAGTCGCTAAGAAAGCCTTGAGAATTCGGACAGTACACATAAATTGAAATTCTTGCTTAGTAATTCTAAGGTATAAAGATTCACTTTGATTGGAATTATTTTAAGTGGCACTTTTCTCTGCCGTTCAGAATACCTCTGAGAGACGTAATTAGCCCCTTTGTCAGTTGTTACAATACCCACCATCTAGCGGGCCTTCGAGGAGACAAGTTCGTCCGACGTTCCATTACACTGGGAGTATAGCAGCTAGCCCACTTCCCTCTCACTTTTTATCAAAACGTATTATATTTTATCAATTTATGAAATACTCCCTTCACTCATAATCCTAAATTATGGCTTCAGCAATGTTTATTTACTCTATAATGTAAACACGGAAAAAAAAAAAGCGGGCGAAGTTTGAGCTTGACTGCCCTGATAGTAGCACCAAACACTCACAACATTCTCGGTAACTTGATGAACTGCCGCCAAACAACAAGGGGGTCAAACAAAATACATTGGTGGATAGACGAGTGTACAGACCTGCACTTCTACGACCGTGTCCGAGACGAAGACGGTATTGCATGGAGGATCAAGGGACCCACTCTATGCTCCTGATTTAACCTAGGGTATAATGTCAGTTCTAAATAGTGTAAGAGTGTTCCCAGAGTGTGCTCCATACCACAATCCATTGGTCGTTTCAAAATTCATTTGAAATGACGCATGCAAGACATGTCATAATGAACATCTTGTTTTTTTTATTGGTAGTGCCCTGCAGATATGTAGATAGCTAGATTGTTGATAACAACAATTTCTGTGTGTATGATCAGTGTGAAGCGAATATATTTTGTTTATCCATAATTATTCAGTTGAGCCAGACCAGTGTTCACTCCAGCCACAAAGATGACACTACATAATGCTGGCTTGTATTGCGAACCTTACAAAGTCAAGTTAAAATCTATTCATATACATATTGAGAGTTATTAATTTGTTCCAGTTGTGTTAGTAGTAAATTGAGTTTTGTAATCTCGTCTCAGAAGGTACCAAGAGTTGTTAAGCATTTTAAACTGTTTTCCTCTATTTCAAAACTTGTGTAATTAATAATAGTTAACATTACACAGAAGCCTTAAGACGAAAGGCTTCACAGAGAGTTTCAAGTTATTCAGTCACTTTCATTCATGGGGTGGTACCTAGAAAACAGTTTAATATTTACATGAGTCTTCCGAAATATTTCCGCACCAAATGCAACCACATAAAGTAATAATTCTGTACTTTTTTTAAACATTCAAAGTAATAATTTTAATAAGCGTTATATTTTCAAATGTCGTCGGAAACATTAAAAACACGTTCTTATTAGTTAACACGCGTATGACGTAATTGGAAAGTTGCTTTCGTTTCCCGCTCGCCCATCAGGCATTATAGTAGGTTTTGTAATTTTACAACGACGTAAAAAACTGGGCAAATTTAATGGACCCGGTTACTTAAAAGCTAACTCGTAAAATTTTCTCGTAGCCACCGATGCAGTTGGATAATTTCTTTATTAATAAGAAAGATTTCACTGGTACTGGAGTGATGACTGCAAGGTAGCTTTCGCATATTGCAACATTTTTAGTAATAGTTTGAGTTTATGTCAGTTTAGACTAATTCAAACTCCGGAGTGATGGCATCTTACTACGAATTCATTTTATTGTGTCAAATCCGCTCAAAAATAATGAATTTTGGTTTAAAGTAAAACATATGAAGGTCACACGCATCTAAAAAGTGAATTTTATATGTTTTTCTGTAATTACTCCAGGCAGATACTGGTGTAGTTTCCTATACAAGTTTAGGGCGATTCCTTTCCAGTTTGATATTTTCTGAGCAGTTGCTTCCGTCGCTAATGGCACATATCTCGTTGAAATATCGCGTCCCATAAGCTATCTTCATTGTTGATTGGTAATCTCCAATTTAATTTGTAATGATAACTTAGAAATGACGGTTTCGTCATAAGTTCAGATCAAATTAGGTAATTAGGGTCTATATTTTTTTTTGTGAAATCTAAGCCACAAGATGTTGTTAATCTAAAAATATTAACGTGTACAAATACAATGCATTTAATTAGCTTCTGTTCACCGAACTGTCTATTAAATGGGTTAATTTTTACGTTAGTTTTTAAACGAATTGACCAGTAATGAAATTTAGTTGAGAGATGCTGCTTGACTGCGCTAAATAAACGCAACTCGCAATTTAAAGCCTTTGAACATCGTTCGTTATCAGAACATGTATAACTTGGTGATAGTCACGTGATTCACACTTCAAACATTAAACATGTGGTTTAAATACTTATTTTATTAAATCTTTGTTTGCTACTATGTCATACAAGCACACCCGATTATGACTAACGTATATTCTGTGAATGTATAGCATAGTGATGCAAAACCCAGATTATAGAAGAAACAACTGTGTCGATATGGACAATTGTGGTGTTGACTGGAGCCTTTTATTCGATACAAGATACGCAGATAATATTTACAGCAACAATTACCACACAAACCACAATAAGCTCGCACGACACTTTAGTCTAACACAGTGAACTAGCACTAACACCAACACACGGGAGAACTAAAACTTGAGCTACAAGATACTAAGTACTTTATATTGACTTACATGTTCAGTGGGTAACCAGAGATACCCAGGGCGAACAACAGAATTAGCATAGCCTCTTGGAGGTTCATGTTAGTTCTGTCACTAAGAATAGGAAGTTTATAATCCTCGGAATCGTGTCAACTTCTTAAACTATATCCGCTATTATTTCCTTAAAAACTCTTATACTTCTCTCACTAACTCGTCAGTAGATCGCTCTTTATTCCTGGGAATGCTTTTGATCACTTGGAATAATATCCGTAGTAACCAAAATAACTATTTATTGTGGATTCATTTATTTGTATTGTTGGAAATACTTCGCTCTTTTTACATTGTTTTCTTGGGGGTAGCAGAAATTAAAATAAAAATGCATTCCACAATTTTTTAGTGTGGTTGCCAGTAAGAATATTTACCAGTTTTGTCTTCCGTTGTCTTCGTTACACTTTATCTATTTGTGTGTGTGTGCGTTTGTGTGTGTGTGTGCTCGTGCCGACGTGCGTGTGGTCATGCTTGCGCAGATGTGCGTTTGTGTGTGTGAAGTTTGCCTAACGAGACAGAGAAGTAAGGTAATTATTGTACTACATGTTAGTAGGTAAGTGACATCAATGTTATCAGTTTGGGAAGGGACACTGCCATCATAATTCACTGGCATTGGCTAGGGGATATCAGGCGTCATTATTTCACATTTACAAAGCTTTCATAGGAATGGAACTTACTTTCATTTTGTGAGTAAAATTAGAATTATGAGATGTTTTTTAACAAAACACATAGGCCTAAATGATTTTTTTTTTAATTCGTTTTATCTTGCCTAGAGTTAATTACCATCTCACATTTTGTATTCTCCTTACCGACTCCTCTTAAACTTGTAGCAAAAATGTTCTCTTGCCAACTAAGCCATAAGAAATTCAATTATCTTCCTAACCTGTAGTAGAATTAACCTTACCAGGTGTAAAACACGCACCTCTCATAGGGTTAGATGTCCTGACCGGCCATCCTGATTTCATTTTAGATAAGGTTTTTATTCACTCTAGGCGAATTCTTTGCTGATTCTTTATAAAATAGAACCTGGCTCATTCCACTTCCCTTTCCCCTCATTTCTACAATGACAGTGATGCCGCTCAGGGACATTCAAAACACCTTCTAAATAAACATATAATATTAACAATAAATTCGTTTGCAAGTCGCAGCTAATTGTCCTGTGCGTAAATATATGGACATGCTCTGCAAACGTATTTATTAAAGCAAAGAATTTATACGACTTAGCGACTTACCGCATAAATTGCTTTCCAATAGCGTTACGCACTCTTGAAGTACAACCAGTTAATTGCACACTTTACAAAAAGTATGTAAACAGTAATGCAAGATTCTGGGAACGATTCTATGGACACTATCTTGCGAGTTTTACGATGTTCAATAGGAGTTGCACCAATTATGTTACGTAAAATGGATACGTACCTCTGTCTATCACCAATAATCATGCTACATTTTATTAAAAAGTGCATCAAAAAGCTAAACATGACAGTATAATCCTTGCCCTTACGACAACTATTACCGAGAAATAGAATAAAGTACACAAACAGTAAATTCAGTGACATGAATGGTAGGCAATACAGAAAAGCACTGGCAAGAAAGTATCCAGAAATCATCGTAAGGTCTACGGACACTCAGTTTAGCTTTGTAGCAACATCTTTCGTAAAATTACTGGCAATTCGTTTCCCTAAAAATTTTAATTACTGGCATTGAATTTTTTAAATAAAGCTAGTTTTCTTTTTACTAATACTTTTCGACATCTTGAAGTAGCACATAGTAACCTGAAAATTGTTTCGAAATTTTGACAGATATTCGAACCTACTATATTTGGTTTGTTAAGTAGGCACTATAAACACTGCATTACATTAAATACAAAGATGATGAGTGAGTTCCATACAGTGGCAAGAGACAAAATTTGTTTTTACATGCTAAGGTTACAGAACTTCAACAGTACTGTTACAAGTTTGAGAACACACAAACTTTATATGTGGGCAATTCCCATGAGTTCTTTGGGATAGAGGTCTATAATTACAAATAAAAGAGTTAAATTAAGTACTGGATTTAATAGCTCACAAAGCTATGAAATACACAAAACAGTAATCAACTAGAACTCTCACAACACAATTCGTTATGCACACAATTACTCCTGTGTCACAGACACGTTAATTAACTTTGACAATTAAAGCACATGAAAAGTCTACCATCAATTAATTAAACACTATAAATCACAATAAAATTCAGTCATATATCCAATAAACAGTTTTTCTAATAATTACAATGTACAACCTTATCAGTCCGAAGTGGTGATGGCTCACCATGTGCTGCGCAGCACCCCGAGTGCACCGCTGTCTTCACTCTTGAGGTCTTCTGTTCGACTCCCGTCGCGCACCTCCTCTTCGCCTGTCAGCCCGCCGTAGCAGTCCTCTTGTATCGCCAACACTGCTCCGCAGGTAGCCGCCTGCCGCCTCACAGTAGACTTTGACGTCACCAAGATGTCTTCACCAGTCTCTCTCCACAGGCGCAGCACCTTCCTCTAGCACTTCCAATAGCGAACTCCAACTCAAATGTGCCGATTCTGTGCTTTTATACTAGCCCAGACAGTCGGTTATTCCCC
>PNEQ01056701.1:0-25048 GCA_003012365.1 Medauroidea extradentata
AGGGGCGGCCGAAGGAGGCGGCGAGAATGGCCGAGCAGGCCCGAAGAGGACTTAGCCGCGCCGGCGCTCCACTCCCAGCGGGTTCACGGCCTGCCCTAGGTCCGTGTAGAGAGTTTTAGCACAACGGGATAGCACACAGAATGGCAGTGTCTGTTTCACCAAATATCTTGTAAGCACCAGAGCTGAGACCAGCTCAATAGCATGCACTTTTATTCCAAAACAATTGATAAAAATGCAGGGGTGTGTACTATACACGGAAAATAGAAAAAAATATGTGAAAGAAAGGTCAGTGGTCTGTTGAGTGGAGGAGGTGGGAAGAGGGGAGGTGAGAAGGCGAAGTTAAAGCCGTAAATTGACGGGTGTCCAGAGTAGGAAGCAGAGAAAAAAAAGGCAGGCGGTCGGTCGTGATGGAGGGGGGGGGGGAGTAAGAAGAAGTTATAGTGGTAAACAGATGGATGTCAACTGTGGGAGGCAGAGAGAGAACGTTCTCACTGCCAGGTTCCTCCATCATTACTCTTCTTCCTTTTCTTTTTCTCCCCCTTTCCCCTCTTGCCATGCTCTGTGGTAACTGCTAAAACCCTTAAAAGTTAATTTTGACGTCTCATAATAAGCTATCGGTCCATGGGGAAGAAAGAAAGAAAAAGGCGTCATTGTTCTCCTTTTTCCCCCTTCCCCATCCCCCACCTGGGAAAGATATTTGTCGGCTCCGTGACCAACTATCTTTTCATGGGAAAGGAAGGAAGAAAAAAAGAGTGTCTTTCTTTTCTTCCTTCCCCCACCCCCTCAAACACACCAGGAGAGATGAAAAAAGGCAAGCTTGCTGCTGTCACCCCTTGTTATCTTAAGGGTGAGGGTATCTCAATGGCTTAGAGGAGGAGGGGGGGGGGGACATGCTGGAAGCGGCTGGCACAGCAGTGCAAGGCACATACGCGCGAGGCGAGGGCTGGCAGACAGCAAGCGACCTTGGCAGAGAGACAAGCCACCCCAACCCTCCTGGCTCGCCACTACCCTCTCTGCCTTCACACTCTTACAGTGAGAATGTTATCTTTCCTCTCTCTTTTATATGTTGCCAGCTATGTTTCTTTTCTTCCCCCCTCCTTCCTTGACCATTCCATCATAGCGTCCCTCGTGCTGTTTCACCGTTTGCTCGGCTCATCCTAGCGAGGCACTAAAAATTTTTTTTTCCCTGTAACTTGTTGCAAAAATCGTGGTGCGCACTATACACGAGTATATACTATTCCAGAGCACAACTGCTGCAACTCATCAATATGTTACACTTGAGAAGTGTATGAAAACGCACACCAAATGTTTTCTGCCGTGCTAGTATCAACCTGGCAGGTGGCCCCAGACAGTAGGAAGATATCAGTTTCCCTTCACCCTCCCCTCTAGGCAGCTCAGGTGCCAACTTAACTATCTACTATTAGGTAACACTGCAAAATGGTGAAAAAAGTTATTTTAAACCACACACTGCCACAGACATGGTTCTTCTCGTCACAAAGTTACTGGAATTATTTCCTCAAAATTAATTTTTGTATTCATCTTGCAGTCTTCTTATTCTCTATGGGTTTGTATTTTATTTCTTATTTCACATTGTGATGCATCTGGCTAGCCAGAACATTACCCTCTCTCTCTCAGGGTGCCATATAATAACTTGGAAGGTGTCCATTGCCACTGTCAACATGCACGTGGCCCAGTCCTTCCTCTCAAATAAACTTCCTTGGCACCCATTTGGCCAAGTTTGCCATTTAAAAGAAAACGAAACAAGAAATTAAACTTCCAGTACTTTTTGGCGGTAATTGTTAGCATGATCTAAATTACATATAATGTGGCATACATACCTACTTAAAAAAATTAACATAAAAAGTTAAGTACAGAATAGCCAACTTCATAATTAATTTAAAAATAGAACATGGATCTTCCTTTGAAACTATGGTCTTTAGGCCACTTTAACATTCAAGGAATCTCATTGATATTTTCTTTATTTTCCACAAACTAATTTTAAACCAACAGAAATATCACTGCTGGGCTGTAAAACAAGATAAACAAAGCCTAATGCCTCACACTTCCACCTTTCTCACACAATAAAACAAAATTCCAACAATGCACTATGGTCAGGGTTAACTATATCAAGGCTAAAATTATAATTTTATTTATTTTTTTTGTAATTTTTGTCAGTTTTTAAAACAAATTAAAGGTTCAGAAATTTCGGTTAGAATTATAGTTGAAGATAAATGAAAACAAAAAATTATAAAATATCACAGCAAAACAAATACTGTACATATACAACATAAACCATCTTATGGGATCACATACTACCACATGTTACATTCTGCTTTCCACCACACACTCACATACGCACCCTCGTGAAATATATCTCTTCACATGATGTTTCAGAAGCATTCAGGTTGATCAAGTCATACGACTCTCATTGGCTTCATCATGGCAGATTTGAGTGAGCTCAGCTCTACACACAGGAGACTACTTGGTGGCACCAACTGCTTACTGATGCGCACTGTTCTTGGCCTATGGCACTGGCATTCATTGTTTGATTTGTATGTACTGTTTACAGTAAAGTGAACACATTTTTTAAAACCGTATTGTCAAGAATGGTGATAAAAGTATTTTACATCAGGAAATTAAATTTTGAGGATGGTAATGTTTACATACTGTTCAATACTGAACACTTATTATTATTTGAATAAGTGGCAGTGAGACCCAAATTGACGAAAAGGAATTAAATAATGAGGGCTTCCAAAGGCTCTCTTTACTATGAATAGGCTATAATGGTCAGACAAAACAGACATCATCCATTATTTTGTGACAATTTCATGATTAGCAGACCCAGCAGCGAGAAACTATAAACAATGGTAACACAGTCAAACCCTTGATAACTCTGACTAAAGGGAGGAAGAAGCTGTCCGAGTTACGATTTATGTGTGTTATCGTGGGGCGTCCGGGGAGGAGGTTGTGGTGGCACTCGCCCCCACTTTACCTCAAAAGTTACACAGTCTCTATACATCTCACCACGGCATCACATGCGGTAGAGTGAGATCTCTGTTCTCAGGGTTCACTAGTAGGTTCGAAGGCGTGCAAGCACGTCGTTAAATAAAAGAGTTAAATTTTAGGAGGATGGCATTTTATAGTGCAGAAATTATTCAGACATTACAGAATCACTAAACAAAAACGCTCCACCGGTGGGCTACTCCTATAAATGGGTTGCTGCAGCTAGACCATTTTAGAGTTACTTGTTACTGAAAGAGTTCCATCGGGCCCGCACACATCACACCCAAACACCTTCTGAATTCGCACAAAGAAAAATATTAAGTCATTTAAAACTGAATCTACTGCAATTAATTAGCGGCTAACGTCGATAAAGGTAAAACAGACTGAAAATTTAACTAAGGCATCTCAAAGAAGCTAGTTATCCACCACGTGTACTACTCAACGACGTGGGTGGGTCGGCGAACTTACGACCGCGGTCCCGACACGTCTTCATCGTGCAGCAGGTCAAGAAAGACTGGGGGAGTCCAGGGCATGCGCGGTGGACCAAGGGTACCATAGCCTCCAACCCAGCGCACACGTCCCTCCGGAACTCTTTTTAATTATAACTAATGACACGGATTACGTAGAACCCGCAATTTAAATCCTATGACTCCTGGCACTTAATACTTGATACATAAATTCTCACTTTACATTAATTTTTACAGGTTAGTCAAAAATTGAAGAAACAATAAAAGGCGCCGTTGGTGGAGTAATACATTTGCGGCCATCGCCGGAAACCTCGTGACGTACAGGCGCCAGCCTGTCGCATGCCTGTTGCAATCCATGAGCCCAAACTGACATGAAAAGTGAGAATATTAAATACGCCTTTTGGGTCACATATTACAACAAAAAGTTACTTAGATAAAGTTTATGAAATTTAAAGCTGAACAAAATGAGACTAGTCAGGAGTTTCTACGACAAAATTGACTTGATTGAAATAATTAAAGTTATCAATCATTGAGTTTTAGCTAACACTAGCCCTAGGTAGCCCACCGTAATAAATACAATTAATTAGTTACAAAAGTTTTACATTAAAATATGGCTTCCTTCTTCAGGATGGCATTCAGTAGCCTCGTAGGACTTAAGTTCATCCACAGATCTTGATGTTAGCAAAGATTATTACAATTAATTAACAAATAAAATTTATTCAAAATCAAATGATGGGACTTCGGCGAACAAACGATGCACTTGCACTCTGCAAGCCGGGCAGGCTCACAACTCTGACCGAGCAACTTATGAAATGTGGGGCTTCACTTCACAATTGCACATAATTTTATAGGGTCAAAAAATATATATATATAAGTGGTAGCTGCCTTAGTGAGTTGGAGGCTCTTAGGCGTGGGCTGGCATTATGGTCGGTGTTAGACTAACTCTGGGGTCACATAGACAACACTTAAAGATGGAAAAGAAAAAGAAGAAAACACATGGCTGGTGAGGCCAGTTACTCCACAAGGTAATCAGTCATTAATCACAAGAAACATGAAGAAATCAGTAGTACGCTATCGTTTCTACAAGAGAGGTGGCAATATATACTGCTTTGTACGTAATAATTGTATCAAGTTGTGGAGGGGAGAGGTAGTGGGAAAATTATCACTGTAACGTGGAGGCCTATAAAAGAATGTTAAACAATGTGGGTAGGCAGATTATTATTAATTTTTTAAGCAACTTCTGCCTGATCTTCTTTTTATCTGTGTGCTAGAAGCTGGTAGGTATCAAGGCAGCATTCTACCACACAGAAGTTCTCTCCACCATCTCGTCTGACTGACAACACTAATGTGCGTGTGTGTGTGTTGTGTGTATGTGTGTGTATGAAAAAGAGATAAAGAATAGTTGGAGATAAGCTAGGGAGGTAGTAAGCGGAAGTATTCAAGGTCAACCGGTACAGTCTTAACACAACAGCAATACAAACACGTGTGACCACACGCATCTCACAAGATTTTTACTTTGAAAAATAGCTTATGTCCGCATATCACAGTGTGGGCAGCCAGCTGCTAGCCTGATAGTTACGCTTCCCTCTTGCACAGTTCCGAAGAAACAAAAATAATTTTCTTCTTATACAGGAGCAAATGCGGTACTGTAAGTAAAAATCCTTTGTCACTGTAGAGAAATATGTGAGCAAATTTAAATAATACTGATTTTTTTTAAATTTACAGCTTGATTCTCACATAAATTGTCATATTAAAAAGCAATAAAATTCTAATAATGTTCTACAGTTAAATGGGAGTAAAAACAACCAGAACTAAGGCATAAAAATAACAATACACTTACGACCAAGAATTGCTACGTATCGTGTGTCTAAATTGCTAACAGAAATTTGTTCAGTTAAATGTGTCTAGTTTTCAGCTGCAACTTGCAGTTCTACACCTTGCACCACAACCTCTGTTGCTCGCTACTCCATCTGTTTACTGTCTCCTCCAGATTTGTATCATTCAAACATTTCCTACGAGAAATAGTTTTTTTCCAGGGCTCCTTTGTTAGAATATGAGCCCTGGGGCAACATAAATCTGAGCCTCCTCCCCCCCTTGTTTTTTAGTTGTAGTGTAAATGTGCACTTGTAGGCTTCTATTCACGGATTTACACAAAGTAAATGACATCTGGCGGTGGGATATTGTACTAATTTAACAGGTATAAACAATGTTATGGCCATAAGGATACATAGTGTTTAAGTGTTTTTGATTTAATGTGTGCCCGCATCTTAAGCAGACACCGTTTACACAGGCTGCCAATCTTAGTAGAGTTGCCTCTAACCAAGGCACAAAGCTGCCTTTACACAACCTCCCACGAGTAAACACTCAACATCATTAATACACAACAGCTACAGGTTCAAACAGCTACTAATAAGGTTAGAGCAAGATCTTAATAGCAGAAAATGTATTACGATATCAAAAGCAGGTACATAGAGCAGTTACAAATAATACAGTGGCGACGTCAAACCGGGCATGACCCAAGAACAATAATCAAAACTGTTAACAAGACGCAATTAAATTAGAAACAATTATTACTTAAGTGTGCACGAGCTAATACACCAGCTCTTCATCATAAACCAAATTAATAAAAGCTGGGAAACACATCCCGCTCGCGCTCGCGACGACACAACCCTGATTGCCAAACTCAACAGAAGAATAAACAGAATCAAACCGAACAAGAATGGAAAACAGTAAGCAGGAAATAAAACAAGAGAACTATAAACTTACCAAGTACATATCAGGGAATGTCGCAGCGGTCGCGAGCCCACACAACTACCCTCAAACCAGGCCGGGAGAAGACTTACCGTCCAGCCCACACGCTCCAGCCAACTCAGCTGGTGCAGTGGGGACTGGAGAGGGGAGGAGGGAGGGAGCACACGAGCATTGCCGACTATGGCCGAGCGAACCCGAAGACGTCCAAACGGCGATCACAGCAAACACTGCTTCGGGGCACTCAAGTTCTCGTCTAGCACGTACGACCGTTAATCCACAAATTGCAAACAATAAACAATGCACCAATACGAAGATCTTCTTGGTTTCCAGGCTTGGGAGTGTCAGACTCCCAGTACAGTCCCCCCCCCCTTACTCCTACATACAGGGTCCTTACTGTACGGTACCTGACCCACCAGCCACCTATTACCATTTTTTTTCTTGCCTCCAGATTGTTGGGATGTCCCTGAAACAGGAAAGAAAGTGTGGATCTGCCCAATAGTGTGGTTGGGGCAGATCACTAGTAGTTGTCGCCTGATAACACCCTGGTTGCCTGGCTTATCCTGTCTTATGTCTGATGTAAAATTGAGAGATGAACTTGTGATTATGCATATCATAGGCCTATGTGTTTTCTCAATAATTTTCTGATAAGACACCCAGATGGTTGACTCAAGTGCAAATCATTTTTTTTTTTGTAAATTTCTTTTATGACTGTCAGCTATAATTTTAAGCACAGGCCTAACTGTGTTGTTCATAGTGATGGCTGTTTTAGTTCTAATTACTATAATGACTTTATAGTTTCTTTTTTATTTTAATTTGCACCAATGTAATGATGGATATTTGAGACTGAATTAAGGGTTATTTTATTTGTTGATATTTATTTAAATAGTTCTGTGGCAAACTATATAGAAGTGGTAGTGACCTAGTTATGAATGTACTGGCCGTTTGTGTTTTGTATCCTTCCGCCGGCTAGAGCGTGTTTGTAAATAAATATTTATCCTTATAGGCAGATAATTTACCGTTGACCTAAGGAAGATTATTGCCCCAAAGTTACGAGTCGGCGATTTTAAATTCAGAATCTTTAATTGGAGATTTTTTTTAATTTAATTTTTTTTCCCAAGTAAAGTAGTTCCCGGAAGGCCGGCAGGCAGGTGTCGGGCCTGGAGGCTGGCGGCATGTCTTTTGTGCTTGGGGCGGCATGGAGTGAGGGTCTAGCAGGACGTGTGCTACTGGTACCTGAGAGATCCGCAGGACGTTCTGTTGTACTGAGTTCCGCTGCGAGAATTCAAGGGATTTTGTTGTCTGTGCATGAGAGGATAATTTATTATTCTCGTTACTGCGACCACGTACGGTTTTGTAACACAAGACACAGAGAGACTGAAAGGGCTTTCCTATCATTGGGATTGGTAGTCCAGGACATCACAAAGGGAACTTATTTTATACACCCGACTCGCCGACTCGTAACTCTGGGCAAGGTCAAGTGTGTTTGCGTAAAAATTGCCGTATCAGAACTTCATCACTACCATACCTTTGTTCTAAAGACTTATTTTAACGTTTACGAACTGTTTGAACTGAATCATTTCAACAATAAAAATCATTACAGCAAGAACGTCGTCGTTTTCCTCTTTCCACCTGTATATTTACGATACCCACATTCACCCTAGATAAGGATCTTTGTTTCTACGAAAAAGCTACGCCGCTGCCACACTAATTTCTCAAATGTTGTAAGTTGTGTGCCATTACATTACAGACCTAAGGCCACGCCCTGGAGGCGTAAGAGGGCTATCTTCCTGACAACCAGGGTGGTAAACATCCAGGATCCAGGTGCCAGATAAGCCCCGAAACTGTATCTTACAACAGCGGTCGCGCTCTAAGGCCTCTTTGAGCTGGTGCCACCCGCAAGGAAAGGAGAAAATCGCCAGACAGGCGCCAGCATTACATGCAAAAACACCAAACCACAGTATTAAGAAAAGACCTTCTAAGGATCATACCCTGTAAAGAAATTAGTTAATTAGCATCGCCACACAATTCATAAACTATGTTATATAAAAATGTTTTCTAAACCCATTTAAAAAACAAAGCAGATACACCATACATTCTGCTCTTATACGAAAACCGCAAACAATGAAAACACTTTACAATAAAACATGCACCCATATTGCGCGAACCATAGGCCTTAGCTGCTCTACAAAATAAGGCAATAATCATATACACAAACGGTCTGTATAAAGGACCAAAATATCATAAAATACGTATAAAATGAATTATCACAGAATAGATACATATTACAGTGCTTATCTCGGCCAAGACACACAAAACCAGCTCGTACGAACACAAACAAACACGAACACCTCTCGACAAATACCAACTCACACAAAACACATAACTAAAACACACAATCACAAATCACACCTGACAGCACACTACACCAAACACTACAGCCTTCCCCAGGCTACCATACTCAAACACCCCTACAGATGGGATTGACCAGGAGGGACCGGAGAAGGGTGAAGGCGGGCCCTGCCCGCACTCTTCGGCAAATCCCAATCTTGACCGAGAAGCTGCGATGTTGCGCACCCAACTGTTGACAACTTCTGGTCCTGCAACACAACTATTGCACACTAATTAAACAACCGCTCGCTTAAGGTGGGTTACATGGGCTTTGCGCACGATCTTCCCAGTAACTGGGTCACTCAGCAGCATAGTATTCGGTCTCAACAGTCTTACCACGTCGTAGGGACCTTGAAACTTCATCAGCAGTTTGCTGCCTTGCTGATCTGCAGCTGATGGCAAAACAAAAGATTTACATAAAACAGAGTCTCCCACTTGGTAATCTGAGGCCACACGACCTGCGTTATACCTTGCCTGAAGACGTCCACGAGCGTCATAAAGATTACCAACTACATCTGCCGCCATCAACTCCCGAGCCCCGTCAGATAGAGGAGCCGCCGGCGAGGGTACACCCCAAACATAAGTACAGGATGGAGCAAATCACGCCCCATCAGAACTCTAGGTGGACTATGCTTTGTAGCCCCGTGGACCGCAGAATTGAAACCAATGTTCACTAAATGCAGGTTTTCATCCCAATGATTTTGCTGGGAATGATACAGAGCAGACAGCGTAATCTTCAGATTACGGTTAAAACGCTCAAGCCTATTCCCGCACGGGAAATACGGGCTGGAGGTGTAATGCATAATCGATAGACGAAAACACATGTTCTTAAAGCTAAGTACGTGGCATTGTCTGTGAGAAAACTCACGGGTGGGCCAAACACTGACCATACCCGATCTACCAAGTGCCGTTGGATCTCAGAACTTCAGATACTGCGCATGGCAATTAAAATCACGAAGTTCGAGAACACGTCCAAGACAATCATGATGTACTTGTTTCCCTTGGTTGACCAAACAAGCGGCCCAAACACATCACAGTGCAAAACCTCCCAGGAATATGTAATCTGATCCAGACAGTATAATCCGACTCTTGAATTCTGGTTAGGCTTAGCACGCTGACACACTCCACAGCGCCGGACATACACACGCACGTCCACAGCCATAGTGGGCCAATAAAATCGTGCTCCAAGCTTACTCAAGGTCCCTTGACGTCCCAAATGGCCACCAAAAGGGGAGTCATGGTAATAAGCAAGAAGTTCTAAACGACATCCTTCAGGGACGACCAAGCGTCTGGAATGCTTACGAGGGCCCGTATAGTAAAGTAAATCATCGGATACTGCTTACGGAACATCATCCCCTCTTATCACTCCATCCCTCTGCTCTCTACAAAAGAAGAGGGGATGATGTTCCGTATGCAGTATCCGATGATTTATTGTACTATACGGGCCCTCGTAAGCGTTCCAGACGCTTGGTCGTCTCTGAAGGATGTTGTTTAGAACTTCGTGCTTATTACCATGACTCCACTTTTGGGGGCCATTGGGACTCCAAGGGAACTTGAGTAAGATTGGTGCACGATTTTATTGGCCTACTATGGGTGCTGACGTACGTGCGTATGTTCCGGACAACTTCCACTCTGTTTACTACGTGTATTATCTGAGTTTCACGTGAATTAGGCATGTGAAAAGTTTTTTTTTGTGTAATGAAATCAGTGGGTGCACTGTTGGATTCACCTTCCATTTGTGTTTTTTCTTTGGCTAATGTGATTCTGGTACTGTGAAAATTTATATATATTTTTTAAGACGAACAAGAGTCTGTGCAAGTTACAAAAAGAGCAGCATCATCTGACTGCAAGATTGTGTGACTTTGCAATGTAACACACCTTTTGAGAAGAAAATCTTCGGAAACATGACGGTGATTACAAGGTAAGCAAGAAGTAATAATTTATAATATTTGTTTGCATGCATGCATGCATGCTGTGGAACTATGTTGGGTTTTTGATGGTCGGTGAATGTGTAGTGTGACTTCATTAGTGGATATGTAACCTTCTGCTGGAATGATGGCAGGGTGGCGAGCGGAAACGGTTCTGTCCGCGTTTAGATGAGTACGAGTCGTTTTATACAGCATTTTAGATTGATTATAACTTAACAAATTCTGAATTCAAATCATTTTAAGAGAGAATATTTATCAAATAATTACCATAACATGAAAAATACAACTTTTAATTGTTTTTCTAAACTGCAATGAAAATGTCTAAACCTGATTTAACTGTGGACAGACTATTAAAATTTTCTCATTGAATAACTATGTTTGAGGTTACATTGCAGTATATTAGTACAAGAAATTATAAAACTACTGATGTTTCAATTTAATCCAGTAGACATTATTTTCAGTTAAAACCTTTCAAAATGTTGATTAGTAAGGATGGCTATCTCCCTTACATGTTACTGTGTGTTATTGTTCGTGTGTACTGTTTTCTACTTTTTTAATAAAATACAGTTTTAAAACTTGATATCCAAATGTTCATTATTCCCTAAATACTGTATTGAACCTAGGTACTAAATTACAAAGTTATTAAAATACTATTTCTGATAGCGAAATGGTACACTATATTTTCTACTTTATTTTTCATAAGGAGTCACTTCACAGTGTTTGTACCTGTAGTTCAGGAATATCCTTGTATTTTTCCCATTACTTTAACTTTACATTTACTGTACCTAGTTAAAATCTTGCTAATTGATGTATTACACAACATTGTAATGGTGTTTTGGAGTGTGACTGTTTATTGTGAATCTCATAAATGTGAGCTTTTTGTTCCAGAAAAGTTACCAATGTCATCACAACACCAAACCAGCAGCTAACGCAGTCCCACACAAAAAGCACACAGGATGTAATGCAAGAATGATTCTTACTGTTGAGCAGCGACAAATGAAAAAGTATTTATACTCATGAGTGTTGTTTACACAGTGTCTGTGGTTAGCACTGGTATAAAAGTTTACATTGATGCCTTTTTGTTTCAGGAGCAAAGATGCATACCTAAAGAATTATCCTACAGAGGTTGACTTAACTTTCACACACAACCACAGTATAAATACTGCTGAAGCTTTACGGTACAGACGTCCTTCCCAAGAGTTACAAGAAACATTTCAAAAGTATTTTGCAAATGGACACTCCCCATTTTCTGCTTTGGAGTCTTACAAAACCGACTTGTTTTTCAGTCGTGGAAGAGAATATTTCAAAACTATTGCAGGTGGGTCATGTTGAAACATTGAACTCACACACTTTACACCTAGTGTACAATCACTGCACTTATTTTTATATTGTGTCACATGTTTATATTGCTCCATGGAAAATATCAAACTGTCTATGTTATGTTGTGTAATGGCCAAGCTATTTTGAACTTTGTTTTGTTCTGTATCTTATAACTATTTTTATAGATGCAGACGTTATTCATGAGTTTAATTAAAGTGTGCTGTGAAACGATACGTAAGTTCATTCCACAAATCTTAAAAGGTCAAAATGTCCAACAAATAAATGGTGTTACGACTTGTACTATAAAAAATTTAAAAAGCATTATGGTGAACCATTAGGCAATGAAATGGTTGCAGCTTTAGAAAAAGCAATAGAAGAATATAACAAGGAAGAAAATAAAAATGTGCTGCACTGAAGAAAAATGATGAGTTAATAGTTGTGGCAATTTGTACACCTCTTATGAAGAGAGTTTATGGCTTGAGATCATCACAAGAAATGATGTTTATAGATTCATCTGGCAATATGGACAGACACAACAGCAGAGTATTTGTGTTCCTTTGCCCTTCAGTGGCTGGAGCTCTTCCATTGGGTGTTGTGGTGACATTTTCTGAGGCTGAAAATGTTATTTCAGAAGGTATTGCCCTGCTAAAAGAAATTTGTGGGATTGATTATTTCAATCCAAAGGTGATAATGACAGACGATAGTACACCAGAGAGAAATAGTTTACTCACTGCATTTCCACAGTCAAATTTATTGCTGTCCTGTGTAAGTTTCACATTCTACAGAGTGTGTGGTGTTATCTTCTGGATACCACACACAAAATTGAAAAAGGTGATCACCATCTGTACAGACTGTTCCACAAGACTCTGAACGAGGAAACTTAAGATGGTTTTGAAAACAGTTTTAATGAAATGTTGTCATCCATTATCACCAAGAACTTTATCCAATACTTGATAAATTTTCAGAGAACATCTTTGGAATGGGCAATGTATGCACACACTGGACTCATAGTACGAAATAATCACACAAACAACTTCAGTGAAGCTACCATAACAGTCCTCAAATACAAGATCTTGAAACGCACAAAAGCATTTAGTGTGGATCAGTTGTTCGACTTTTTAATCAAAAACTTTTCTTCTTACTATGAGAGAAAAATTATTGACATGGTAAACAACAAAACAGAAGGTGTGACAAAATCAAAATATTTTACTGCAGAAGATAAAATACAAAAACTAGACTGTCACTAAATAAGTGAATCATATTTTGCTGTAGTGTCTGGTGAAAACACATATTTCGTAGATTTTGCACTTGAAACATGCACCTGCCCTGTTGGGAATGAAGGAGGTTCTTGCAAACACCAGTATGCGCGGATATAAAAAATTTAATCTGACATTCAGAACTTCATTCCTGTAACAGACAGCACTGCCAAAAAATTTCTTTATTTCATAACTACTGGAACATACTTGGAAAATGAAACCTAGTGTGATAACTTAATTGTGTGTTTGAAAAAACCAAAGAAATTATTCCAAAGTATACGAAGAGTGAAAAAACATCCTTTAAATAATTGGTGCTCAAGAATTCTGAGTGAAAAAGTGGCTCTTTACTTTATTCACTTGTTCTTTTGTATAGCAATTTTATAAAAATGTATATTTACAAGGCACAAGGTCACAAACTTTGATAGGTTTATTTCTGTGTAAATAATTTTCCTGGACATGCAGTGTATGTTTGAAAATGTTATCTTGTGTATGTATAGTAGACACTTGTAAAAATACAAATCTTTTAATTTACACTGGATGTTAATTATGATTTAGCTTTAGAAGTGGGTGCTCTCTATTCACAGTACATTGTGATTAATTACACAAATCAAAATACTTTTTTCGGGTACGAAACTTTACTTCATTGAGAATGCCGGCTATGAATCATAAACACATTGAAAAGAGCTAGAACTTCAGCTCAAACTTCCAATAGTATAAAAGAATACATCATTTCATTCTTCCATATATTTCCCCAAACACTTACTTTGCTGGCTGACAATCCAACAAATACAAAACATAGATTTACCTTCAACGACATGGTCGGAATTTCACGCCACATTACAAGACCAAAGATCCTTCACGATATCATCCCCTGTTGTACCTCTACAGACGCTCGTCGAATCTGTCGAGAACTGCTGCAACGAAAAGACATGACGGATTCAGTCTCATATACCACCATACACATGCCGATGTCTTTGCCAGCTGTATCGAAGAGAATGGGTCACACATCCACGTCGTCCACGACTGTTAGATGCCGATGTCAACTTCTCCAAGGCATCAATACCACAACGCGACATCCCAGATATATCCGGAATAACTTCGAAATTGAAGACATCTACTTCTGGAATTTATTCCAGTATTTCAACAAAAAATTGTACGGGTACATTTACCTACAACAACCCTTTGGATTCGGAAGCAGAATTCTATGCATCCCTTCGGGTATCAACAATGACCAAAGTTGTAATGTCCAACAAGAAGGACCTGTGGAAAACTGTGATGAAGACCTACAACTTCTGTGTCAATCCATCACATCCGGTGACAGAAGTGGACCGTACGTTTCTACAGTTATGCAGAGCTTTATCCCAAGAGATGAAGAAACATCAAGACCTGGGTCAGGTGATCGAAGACCACAAATTTTCGACTTACTCAGACTAAAGGTTACTCCTGTAAATGTAGCTCAAATAATTTTACGTTTGTTATGTTCACCATTACAGTTGGTAACTAAAACAAGTTTCTGGGTAATGAATCCTAAGTTAGGTAATCTTGATAGCTAAGTGTTTCAACAAGCTTTAAATAATGCAAAATGTATTATAAACAATATGACATTTGGTGAATTAGAAAATTTAGTTCATTGTAATGATACCAACATTGTGCCTTAAAAAACTTTTTTTTTTTTTGCTGTACAGATACCTTTTGAACAATATGTCAATTGAAGAAACCCAACAGTGGGTGTTAGATTTATTATTGTTTCAATTTGATAATAATATGGAAAGTGTAACAGAATTTATTAATACCTTGTTTACTGTACTTTCAAAATGTAATGATAAAAAGAATGTTATTGAAATTGTTAGCCCACCAGGTGCATATAAATATACATTTTTCACAATGATAGGTGATGCTATGATTAAGGGCGCCGTCTATCCGCGCGTGAGAGGCTCAAAAGCGACGGAGCAGTAAGATCGACCTTGAAGCGCGCATCAAATGCCGCGTCGCCTCAACGAACCAAGCGTTGAACTAGCGTGCAAGCTTCCCGCAGAACCGTTTTTACTATGGGACTTTCAGCGACAACACTATCATTTTATCTTACGCGACGAAAGGGAGAGTCGCTCTACAGGTCTATAATATTCAGAATATCATGAAAATGATTACTCTTACATAAAAATCAGCGTCAAAAGTCCCAATTCGGTCACTTTCACAGACTCAAAAAAATACTTCTTAGGAACGATAACAGTTAATGGCAAAATTATAGACCTGTACTAAGATCCTTAAATGCTTTTCGTAGCTTAACCGCGTGACAAAATGTTGAATGGTTTTCAAATGAAATCGGGATTGTTAAAAGTCTGCACGCCTCTTCATGATTCTAGTAGACAGGTTATTGTCCACATAATAATAGATATGAAAGATTTGGTTTCCAAAACCTTATTAACTGTCGATTAGGAATAATTGACTATCCAAATTTTGATGAACCTGGTAGAGATATATTGTTATGTTAATTCAGTGGTGATAAAATTAACATTGCACAAAAAAATCTTGGTGATGATATACAACTACGTACTCCATTTATTGTATTAAGTAATAAAGAATATTTTCAAGGTAAGCAATTGGATGCATGTATGATACATTATAGATGGAAAACATGGGGAAAAAAAATCGAAGGTTTTAAAAAATTTAATCAGTTTTATGTTTATGAAATGTTTAATGATTATGTACAAATGTAATAAAATTGACAATGTATGTACAGTTCGCAACTTCCAACTATTCACCTCTAATAAATATACAAAATATACACAATCTTTTATTCATGTTTCCCTTTTGGTTTATCCACTTTCCTACTTAAACCAGTACAAAGTTTTTCGATATTACTGTCAATACAATGTATATGTGAACGTATATTTGCCAATTCATTTGCACGAACAGATGAAGTACGCATAGTACTCTGCACATTTACAATAGTATTATGAATGTCATCAATACTAGTTTGCAAGTCTTGAACTTTAGTTAACATTGAAGCTGGTGTATCTGAAGATATTTCCTGCTCTACAACTATAGGACCTGCATCAGCCGCACGAGCCTTAACTGCCACAGGAGCTCTTCCTGTACCTTGCCAATATACATTTTCTTCTTGAAAATTATGATAATACTTATTGGGATCATTTGTCGTATTGGGATCTCCACCAGGCATTATTCCTAAATGCAAACTAGGTTGTTAATTGTACGCATCAACGAGTACCAGCTAAGTAAGTGAAATCATGTTTTTTCTTGATAATTTTACCGTATAGTAAATCATTCAAAAATACACCACCTGGACCTTTATATAGCTGGATATCGCGGCATTTGTATGTCAGTTAGTCGACTACCAGCAATATAATGATTGTTTGCAATTTGAGAACAATGTGTGTTAGCTGCCCAACTACTAAAACCAATATGACCCTTCGTTTCTAACATACACAACGCATTAGAAGGTGAAACCTTTATTAAACCATTGCTGTATTTATAAGAATACATAAATGGCTGCTCTTTAGCATCTGTCCACGTAAAGTCTGTTATGTGACTACGCAAATAATAATGTCCAGGGGATGCTACCTGCCCTATATGACCTGCATTTGTGTATAATAACTGTGTATACCATGGATTATCACGAGGTATCTTATAACATAATGGATGATCTGTCATGCCATAAACACCTGTACCATTTCCCCATAAACGTTGTACCCAATCATTATCATAATATGGTAAGTCAGACGTACCTACTTCAATACTATTGGCTACACGATACGTTGCTTTACGAGGACGTATAGGAAAAGGTTTATTTAAAACTTTTGCATAAATACCTTGGACGTAATGATATGCTGATGCAGTTCCTACAAGATTTTGTCCTGTATTAAAAAATGTCTGTTCACCGACCGGTGTTAACGATATCTGTTCTTTATCAACTATACTGCTGTTTTGTAATATAAAATGGTAACATCTCAACAGGTAAATAGGCAAGACTATTCAATAGCATTTGTCCACTACGAACATCACTAATTTTGAACTCTTCATATAACCATGTATTACCCCACAATATTAACATTAATTCATTTGAAATACATATAGTTCTAGAACCCATATGTGGGATTTTATACATTAAAAATGTTCCTGGAGCTCCTTTAGTACTTATACCACCTGCAGATGACGTTTCGTTACCCACATCTCCAGCGTCGACAACATCCGTGGCAGCTGCAGCATTCGCCTGATTTGATTCATTCCAGTCGTCCTCCAACATGTTGAGGTTGAACGATTCTTCTTAATCAAAATCGTCTGTCCGAGTCTGTTTACTTGTGTCACGACGCTAATTTCCGGGCTTTTTTTTTTTTCCTTCTCATCCATACTCGAAATAGGTGGTAAAGATATTTTGGTTTGTAATTTTAAAGAGTATTCAGTTCTTGGGAAGTCATTGCTTTGAATTTTGAATTGTGGAAATCTAAAGTGCTCTCAGACAGTCTCTCAGGTAGAGTTTTTGTTGTTCACTGTTCCTGGTAGCCTGCAGAGTTTGTTGCACTGCAGTGCTAGTGAATTCCTTTGCGGACAGTGTACCGGTAGTGTGTGTAGACCGATGGCCTTGTGTTAGGTTGTAGGTAGGTGGGGGGTGTAGTGATCGATGTTTCGGTGTCGCCGGACGGTCGTGTGCTGTGGGTCCTTCTGGTACCTTCGGCGTGCGACGGCCTTCCGGGGGCACTGGACGCCTCTGTCAACACTCCCCTGCTCCCCTGTCCCACATTACCAGCTGTTAGTAGGGCCGACGCACGGGCAATAAGTGCACTACAGCACATTTCTGTCGTTCCGCTCTCGGACAGTCCCCCCGCCCGTAACGTCAAACGTCGCTGACGAGTGAATGCCCTGTGGGACAGAGAGTGTAGATGTTGCGCCGATCTGGAATGGTCACTGCTGACCATTCCAGGAAGGTAAATCATGGATGGTTCTCGACGGCGCAACCGGTAGTTATAAATACCTGCCGGCCATGTTTTTGCGGACTTTGTGTGGGAACTTTTCGTAGGTCTTTTTGTGTGGACTCTTTTAGTGGACTTTCTCGTTGGAACTATGCGAACATGGCAATGCCCCGATGGGTGAGGTGTAAGCCTAAGGGCTCGGGCTGTGAGATGGCGGGAGTTTGAGTAAAGTTTAGTTTTTTTTTTATTATTACTATTAATTCTAATTTCGGTTAGTCGTTTATTTATTTCGGGATAAGAAGACTTCGTAGCCCTGAGATGGATGAGACTTTGCTGGACAGGAACATCTAAATTATAAGTATTCTTTCTTGTTATTATTCTATTATTAATTATAATTATTTCCCCTTTAGCTTTAGTGTTCGGTATTTGTTGAATAGTCGTGGATACATTGACGCGTGTATTTGTTGTTGGCCAGTACAATTGCCTTTTATTAAATGTTTTCAGAGTAATGTAATGACCTCGGGATTGTGTTGTAATGCCAGAAACCACTTTACTGTGTAGCATAATTTCTTAATGTAATATCTAGTCACAGTTCATCACATCTTAATAACAAATCTTTTTCCAAATTGTACAATTTTATTTTCAATAATGTAATATTTATTTTTGTAATCTTTTGTTATAAACTCCAATTATTTGAATTCACTCATTCATTTCAAGCAGTCGAACTGTAGTCCCCTTTAAAATTAATTGATAGCCCCTAATTGAAGAACATGTATCTTGATTTAAATACTTTATTTATAGATGATTATTAGTGACAAGCACATGCGCAATACAAGATAGGAGACGCAACCCGTATTGGGGCGTTAGTCTATGTTTCGATCTTCTGTATCCCTCGCAATAGATAGTTTGCTAAGCGGAAATTTATTATTTTGTTTCAGTCAGTTTGTTGAGCTCTACCATACATTAATACTTTATGTAGCTAGACTACAAGGTGGAAATCCTGTCTTTAAAGTGTTTGTTTGCTTTTATTTTACTTAAGGACCTACGTACCGTTGGTGTTACTTCCCCCAGTGATGTTTTAATAATTACAGACTTTATTTTATTTTTATTGCTCATCGTAATGGTTCAATCGATTGCTGTTTTATTTACTTGTGATGTTTATTTGCTTTCCACCTCGTAGTCTTGCGTAGCTTAATAATTTAGAAATACTTTCACCCCCCAGTTTACATCTCATTTTAAAATTAAACACTTTAGCTACAAACAAGGTATAACATAACTATCATGATACGACACTGTCTGGCTGCCTACACATCTGTTTAACTATTTAACACTGTCTATTATTTTTACTTTATTTAGTTTACTAAGCTCAGCCCCGTGACAAAATTTTGGTGGAGGCGCCGGGTATGGACTATTAGTCTCCATCTTGTCATCTTGTGTTGTGCTGTGTTTAGTTGATTTTGGAGAATTAATTTTTGTTTATTTCATGATCACGTAATTTTGATTCACGGTGATGCAAAGTAGCTTATTTTTGGTGAACGAGACGCGAGTGCATTGCAAAGGAAAGCGTACACATTCTAGTGGAGAGAAGAAGAGTTAAGACGTAATAGTTGTTGTGTGTGTCGACAGAGTGAACCAGTGGTTCCGTTAAGACGTCGTTGGATCTGGGTCAGTCGAAAAGTTGCTTGGTTTTATTTTCTGTTTGTAGATGTCGTGGGTGTGCCTGTTTTTGTTTATGTGAATTACGAGTGTGTGTATTTTATTATTAAGAGAAAGTTTAGTTTGTAAGAAATACTTTATATGTAAGTTTTTAAATGTAATTAGTTATAAGATTAATTGTTAGTGTTAGGAGTCAATCTTTATTTATTCTGAGGTGATAGATGTATTTGTTACCGGCGTTGTTGTGATTTTTGTAAGTGAGGAAGAGATATGTGTTTTGCGGCGTTGAAACTTGTCAGTTTTGAGGGTATAGGTTGTGGAAGACGTTTATTTCAAGTTTATCGTGGTAGCTGTTGCGTGCAAGAGGGGCACAACAGACAGCGTTGTAGCAGAAGCTATGGTAACATGACGTTAATTGTGTTTACGAGGACGAGTTTTGAAGTCTGAGGAAATAGAGTACCGCAGTGTTGTTTTTTTTTGTGTTTTGTTGAAGGTTCCAAGTTTCAGTGTTGTGGAGTTAAAGTTTATTGGTGTTCGTTGTTTCAAGGTTTTTGTTGTTGTCATTTTTGTGAGGTTATGAAGGCAGAGGGCCTACTTGAAGTATTGTGTGTTAAGGTTATTTGTTGTGTTAGGAATGTATAATTATTAAGAACAAATTATTAATAAAGTTTATGTAGGTTTAAGTTGAAAACATTAGTACTCATTTAAGTAATTTAAGGTAGGAAGAGTTCAGGCAGTAGAATAGTAAAGTAAATTTTTTTTTTATAATAGTAGCAAATCTAAAAAAAAAGAAGTAAATAGGTTCTATAAGTGAGTGAGTAGTGCACAGTAGGGACTTTCAGTGAAAGTCAAGAGGAAGCAGTGCAGTGTTTTTTTTTTTTTATGGACTGCCATAGACAACCATTAATTTTTATAGTGGAGTGAGTGTTGGATGGTGTTCTCCAGCCATGGGGGAGAAACCATTTCCAACTTGAGGTTTGAAGAGAACTGAGGTAATTTAACATAGAAGAAGGCTGAATGTGGGGACGCCTGCATCAGGAGCGGAAATGGTGTACTGGACTCTCACCAGAGAAGTGCTCGTGGAGATAGGTTAAGGCACCTCCAGAAGAGAAAGTAAGTGATTGTTTTTTTTTTTGTCGTGGTGGACGAGTGTACAGTAAGTACAGTAAGATTAGGTTATGGAAATTTATATGTTTTGCCTGAAACTCTGTTAGGTATTTATTGTAATTTTTTTATTGCAGATTTAATTGATTAGTTTGAGTGTTGTTTTGTCTATAGGAATTTTAATGTTACATTTTGCCTGTGTCTTGAGGTAATGTTATGTTGCTTGTTGGAGGTATTAGATTGTTGTCAAGAGGTGGTGTTGTCAGTTTTGTTTTGAAGTGGTTTGAAGTTAATAGTTCATGTCGTTGAGAGGTTATTTTTGAGAGTTTTTGTCGGAGTTAGGTATAGGCCTACTCTGGAAGGATTTTAGGAACTGTCAAAGTTATTTGTTGTCTAGTGGAATTTCTGAGTGGCAGTTTATTGAGTATTAAAAAATAATTAATTAATTTTTTTTTATAAAAAAAAAGGTTGTGTATGTTATTCCAAGTGAGTGAATGTGTCCGATGGTTAGATGTTTTGGTGAGGTTTTTGTCTTGTGTGTCGGACCCTGGTGGACAAAATGTTTTGTGTTGCACTCTGTGTGTCTTCACTAACTTGGTTTTTGTGTTGTTATTATTTTTGTTTGCCCTGTGTGTGTGTGTGTGTGTGTGTGTGTGGCTCTGATAGACCTAAGAAAATTAATCTTTTTGTTTTATTGTTCAGTTTTTTTAAATTTAATTGCAAGAGGATAAAATTATATTTGTGTATTTTGTTTGTGTTTATTTGTGGTGTAAATTAAAAGTTACAGTTGTTTTAAAGGAATTTTGGACAAGGGTGTTACAGATTCGATGGATGGGGCACCCTTGGGGAAGAAACTCAAGATCCAGCATCCTGTTAGAAGAATGAAAATTCTAGTGGACAATGGATGGGGACTACTTCTACATTTCAAATCGTCACTTCGAGGGAGATGTAAAATTTAAAAGCTAAGTGGAAAACATACAGTTAATTTTGTTTAAAAGAGATTTGTGACCATAATAACGATTATTTTCTGTAAGAATTTTCAGCTTGATGTCCAGTGAAGGAGACAAATCTTTTAATGTAATGTACTGTTTATTTTTCAGCTGTACTAGAATTGTTTTAATCAATTTCTATTTCAGGATGGTATAGGAGATCTCAGGACTACTTTGTAATTAATAATGTATTGTTTTAAAGGGAAACTTTTTATTTTGAGTTTTGTACTAATTGTAGGTTTGGATTTACTTTTCATTTAAAGTAGTTAATTTGTGTGGCTAATCAGATATGACTTTGGTAGAATTTCAGAATTCATAATTTATGTGAGTTATATTTTTAGAGGTTTAGAAGTGTTAGCAATGAAGTAGTAGAGTTAGTTGTATTTTTTTTTTGTTAGCAAACATAACAGTCATAATCAGTTTGAGATCTTTTAAAACTTTACAGTTAAATGTTTTAGTTTTGGAAAAGATTAATAATTTTGAAAGTAAAATAATTTTAAATGATTAAATTCACTATAACTGAAAAAAAAAAAAAGAAGTTAAATAAGTAATTTGCCAGTTAAAATTTTGATTTTTCAATTTTTATTTATTTCGCATTCATTGTAAAAGTGTTTGTTATTTTTGCCACGTGGCAGTTACCTATTGGTGTTTGTTCTTCTGGTGGCCTGTATTTAAAATATTAAATATTAGTATTGTTATGTTTAAAGTATCAAAAAGTTTTGGTTAATTTTTAATTAGTTTCTTTAGGTCTGTTTTTGAAAAAGATGGGATATAGGTAATTTGGTTTGTTAGGGAATTGTCTATGGGAGGTTTGCCTGGGGCATCCTACCCTTTCCCTTTCCCTTTCCTTCTTGGTTCGAAAGTCCATTTCGTTAACTGAAACTGCAGTTTGATGCCAGCATTTATCTTGTTTATGAAGATTTTGGAGACTGAACTTTTAGCCAGTTATTTGTTATAAGAAGCAATATGTTGAGGCCTTGATGGAACTTTTTCTTCAGTAATGAAATTTTTGAAGTGTTGGACTGTTTAGACCAACTGGTTTCATAGAAGGGGAGAGTGGTGCAGAAGGTTTCTGTCAGATGTGGTGGGGTGAACTGTTGTCGTCATAGTAAAGGTGAATTTACCCCACCCCGTTTTCATGTTGATGATACACCAAGGGTGTGTACTTGAGTTGAAGATGTTGACGTTGAAGCTGTTGTTGAAGAAGATGAAGTCGTCGTGAGGTTTTGAAGTTTTTCGCTGTGGCATGGGGCTGGCCACTAGCGGTGTGTCTTTGTGTCTGGGGCAGGCAGGGCACCGCCTCAGGAGTAAGGACACCAAAGAGTTTGGGCGTTGCCTTACTGTTTGAAGAAGAAGTATGAAGATTTCAGGACTCAAGGAGCCGCAAAGAGGCTGAGTACCTGGTGGTGTGGCGAGAGGGGTCGCCGCTGTGTGTAAGTCTGCGGGTTTCATAAACAGAGTTCCCTCTCTCTTCCTTGATAGGTTTTGGTCCAAATAGTTCCTAACCTGTTTGTTAATCCTTTGTTTGTCTTTTGGGTGGGAAGTTGATAGTTTTGCATGAACATTTAAATGTTTGATTTATTGTTTGGATTTGATTTTAGTATGATTTCTAGTAATTTTGTGTTAAGTGAAAATGTGTAAGATAATTTTGTTTTGCTTTGTATTGAATTTATTTTGAGGATTTGAATTGAGAGGCCCCAGTAGTAACCACCACCTGCGGTGTTAACTGGTGTAAAGGTTGTTTTGGTAAAACATTTTTGTTGATGCGTGGCACAATTTTGTTTCTGGAAAAGAAAATGGAGTGTGGTGACCATTCGTACCGTTCAAGTGGGGTAAAAGTGTTGAGTTCCCACTGGTGTTAGCACGTGATCCGCAGGCACCCGTACGAGTAAATAATGGATGTAACATTTGTTAAATTAATTAGTGGATTTGTTAATGAGAATTAATTTTACTTTATACAGTACTGAGGTAGGTCGAGGGTGGCTTGCGAAGACACAAGCTTTCGTGAGCGGTAGGTAGTGTAACGACGCTAATTTTTCGGGCTTTTGTTTTTTTGGATTTTTCTTCTCATCCATACTCGCAATAGGTGGTAAAGTTATTTTATTTGTAATTTTAAAGAGTATTCAGTTCTTGGGAAGTCATTGCATTGAATTTAGAATTGTGGAAATCTAGAGTGTTCTCAGACAGTCTCTCAGGTAGAGTTTTTGTTGTTCACTGTTCCTGGTAGCCTGCAGAGTTTGTTGCACTGCAGTGCCAGTGAATTCCTTTGCGGACAGTGTCCCGGTAGTGTGTGTAGGCTGATGGCCTTGTGTTAGGTTGTAGGTAGGTGGGGGGTGTGGTGATCGATGTTTCGGTGTCGCCGGACGGTCGTGTGCTGTGGGTCCTTCTGGTACCTTCGGCGTGCGACGGCCTTCCGGGGGCACTGGACACCTCTGTCAACACTCCCCTGCTCTCCTGTCCCACATTACCAGCTGTTAGTAGGGCCGACGCACGGGCAATAAGTGCACTACAGCACATTTCTGTCGTTCCGCTCTCGGACAGTCCCCCCGCCCGTGACGTCAAACGTCGCTGTCGAGTGAATGCCCTGTGGGACAGAGAGGGTAGATGTTGCGCCGATCTGGAATGGTCGCTGCTGACCATTCCAGGAAGGTAAATCATGGAAGGTTCTCGATGGCGCAACCGGTAGTTATAAATACCTGCCGGCCATGTTTTTGCGGACTTTGTGTGGGAACTTTTCGTAGGTCTTTTTGTGTGGACTCTTTTGGACTCTTTTGGCTGACTATCTCGTTGGAACTAGGCGAACATGGCAATGCCCCGATGGGCGAGGCATAAGCCTAAGGGCTCGGGCTGTGAGATGGCAGGAGTTTGAGTAAAGTTTAGTTTGTTAATTTTTTTATTATTACTATTAATTCTAATTTCGGTTAGTCGTTTATCTATTTCGGGATATGAAGACTTCGTAGCCCTGAGATGGATGAGACTTTTCTGGACAGGAACATCTAAATGATAAGTATTCTTTCTTGTTATTATTTTATTATTAATTATAATTATTTCCCCTTTAGCTTTGACACTCTCTCTCGAGCGGGATGAGATCAATTTAATTTAGATGTTATATGAGATGTTAGGGTGGGCGCCAGCAATACTCCCCAGTATTACACTTCGAGACTCTTACACTCAGGGGGTGGTCTGTCCAGGTACTGTTAATGATCCCACTCGGCGGTGTTACTGATTGTTTTATACTGATAGGTACATGAGCACTAG
>PNEQ01056702.1:0-10033 GCA_003012365.1 Medauroidea extradentata
TGTTTTATTGTGTTGTGTACATAGTGTTTTATTGTGTTGTGTACATAGTGTTTTATTGTGTTGTGTACATAGTGTTTTATTGTGTTGTGTACATAGTGTTTTATTGTGTTGTGTACATAGTGTTTTATTGTGTTGTGTACATAGTGTTTTATTGTGTTGTGTACATAGTGTTTTATTGTGTTGTGTACATAGTGTTTTAATAAATGTATTATTTTTTAAACTTCCATTGGGAGTGTAGAGAGACATTATTTGATATGCCTGTCATACCTTTTTCATAAAGAGCATCAGATGCACAGTATTCGTACATTTAAGATTTTCACGGCTCACTATTACAGTGTAATTAATTATTATAAAAAGTTTTAAAAATGAACTTATTGTTTGCGAGAAGTATTAATGCAATTGTTATTGCACGAAATAAAAACTAATTAATATGGTGAAATGATGCCTGTCAAAACTAGTCTATCTCGCTTCCTGGAACCATGCATTGAAAAAATAATATTGGTGATAGGGACGAGAGTTCCACTTACAGTGCATTACCCATCGTCCTTAAACACATATGATACTGGTGGAGCCGGATTAGGTGAGTAAGTAAGATATAAAAAATAGCTGCCGCAGTCGGCACCTCTGTCAAGGTGTTGTACGATGAGAAACATAAAGAAGCTGGTGGGTGCGGTGTTAGGGGAGGAGGAGGAATGAGAGAAGAAGCTTATGGGGGGGGGGGGAGTTAAGGAATGAAATAGCAGAAGAAATGGGTGATGAGGCTTGAGGGGGGAGGCTGATGGATGAGAGTTCAGGAGAAAAGTATGAGTAGAATGAGAGAGCAGGGGGAATTGAAAAACAAGAAGTTTGCCAGTAACAAGATGGCAGCAGAAGCAATATGGCGGCCGGAAACAAGTTGGCGGCCGCTGAGCCGCTCCATCATAGCCTCCATCCTCTTGTGCCAGAATCGGCACTACTTATGTTGTATCGGAATACAGTTATTATCTTCAGGGTGACAATGTAATTATTCGCCCAGATGCTAATTTTGGTAATTAGAACAAATTTTGTGGAGACAATTGTTGAGATAATCCATCAAAAAAAGTTGTCATTACCATTAGTGATGATGAATATGAGTCACCTAAGGCACCTAACCACGTGCAGGAAACAGTGCAAACTCTTCGGTTTGTTCTGGGTTTATGTGACCATGGTAGATATAAAGTTGAACAAGTTCCTTCGCCTCAGTTTTCAATTCCAGAATCTGACTCAGAAAGAAGAACCTGAAAAAGCACGTGGGTAGTCAACCTCAGCCTACAAGGAGCCAGAAAGAAATGAGCGTGCACAAAAAAGGCAGAAAATGTGATAAGGGATCTAATTATTTTTGTGGACAGTGAAGATTTCCTACAATGTCGAGAACATGCAAAAGAGACAGATTTTTCAAATAAGTTTTGTTGATTTCATGTGTAAAAATCAAGATATTAGTGTTACTTGTGTATTTTTAAAAGTATTTTTAATTAAGAAGGGAAAGTTGTAAATAATTAAATATTGTAGGGGACTGTTTGGAGCAAAGATAGAGCATAGACTTGTCATTCACACGGTCGTGCGTGTCTGCAGAGTCCATCGCGCTCGGCACTGCATTCGTGGGGGTAGCTATGTCACCATAACTACAGTGAAGAACAAATCGTGTTCGATTCACATGCGTTTAATACGTCACACAAGAGAAGAGCCCTATCGTGAGTGCCGCCTCTCCCGAACAAGTCATGACAATCGTTGCTGCTTACCAACTGTCCCGCCTCCCGGTCCGAAGACAGGGAGGTGTGGAGGCAAGACGGGAGAGACGCTAGGCAAGGGGGCTGACCACACATACAGGCTACTGTTGCCGAGCGCCGACATCCAGCAGATATACTCACGGACTCAAAGACATATATATTCTTGGTTCACCATAGCTAACCCTTACAATCACCCTCCTCTTCAAAGAGTGTAGCCCAGCGACACTCACGAGTTACAAGAAAATTTTAAA
Organism: Medauroidea extradentata; assembly: GCA_003012365.1. Classification (NCBI taxonomy): domain Eukaryota; kingdom Metazoa; phylum Arthropoda; class Insecta; order Phasmatodea; family Phasmatidae; genus Medauroidea; species Medauroidea extradentata. The sequence continues at coordinate 1,997 of PNEQ01056702.1, forward strand.
CATGAAACACTTTGTTTACAAGAAACAGTCTCTTACTTTATCCAGCAACTTGATCACTAGATCTCGGCCAAACTACTGTAACAACTGAAGCTGGCAGTCCTTTGAAGTCCTTTAGACTGTCTTTTATATCCTTAGCCAGATAGTTCTTGTTAACTACAATTAACAATCCACAAACTAGAATTACAAGAACAATTACGAGACAAGAATTTACCACACTAAGCACTGGAACATAGTAAGCACTGGAACATAGTGGTCTGCAGACTTATTTACAAAATGCACTATCTGATTATATGGTACACTATAGTCGTTATTTTGCAAATACTGATCAATTTCCGAAAGTACATTTTCATTCAAAGTAATGCTCTTCAACTGTAATTCAATTATTTTTCCAGGATGTGTGTTGGACTGAAATTCTGGAATATGCAAAACAGGATAAATAACATTTATGTACATGACATCTGAAACTGTGGCAAGAACTTTAAAACTATTTGAAACCAGATCACTATGAATAGCATTTTCAATTAATCCATTTCCAGATAGTAACAAAGTTACAGGCGAAAAAATTATGCCCTCATAGGTATCTTCGTTCGAAGGAGCTTATTAGGCATTTCTTATTCTTCTGCGCCCTTACTATCGAATGCGTGTGAACCGGTCCATGATTTAAATTTCGGAAACGAATCTCGAATTTACTTTGTAGAAAATTGTGTCCTTTTCCTAACACATCACCATTACGAAAAATAAACCAAATGTTGCTGTGTATTTTCTCACAATTTCCTTAGGAACAGATTTAAACGATGCAGTGCTCGGATGTTAGGAATTGGCGTGTACTTCGTTAGAACTAATCCTGATTGCAATGTTAAAAAAAGATAATTATGTACTCGACAAGTATTTAAGCTTATATGACTTGCAATTGAAGGAAACTTGTAAGACACCACGAAATTCCTCATTTCTCTAATTGGTGTACTACTTACAGTGAAAGGACGAGTGCCGATTGAGCGAAAACAGTGTACTATTTTGTATCGTAACTGGTGTAAATTTTATCATTGCTTTACCCCACATGACGTCTTTATTTGTGACAATGCTAAGTTATATATAGTATATTTATAGATGTGGTTTTTATTACTACTTTGAGTGATGCATTGTCCATGTTTATCATAGAGTTAGGGGGGAAATTAGGCAATAGTTGCTGTGAAACCTTCTTCACGAAATTTGGAGCATTTATCTGTCCGTACAAGTCTCCTGTTTACGAATTTGTCCTGTAAACCAACAGTCCGTCTGTATCACTGTAACAATTGACTGTCGTGATTTTTGCTTCAGTTGGTAACACATACAAATGTCTATGACAGGACTCCAAGACATTTCGAAATTCTTTAATTAAGGGGGTGAAAATATGTGAAATGTGTTTTCAATTCCTCAATATCTCTCGAACCAATCCAGATATCAAAGTGCTCTTTGCTATGGATTGATCCTTTTGTAAATACCCCATGTACCATTATAATATGTTTTCCGAATCCGGCGCCAAAGAGGTTAAAAAGGGGGTAAAATGTGTTCGATTCACAAGCGATATTTATAGATTCCATTGATTTTTATATAGCAACATGATTTTTGTTTAAGATTTATGCTTACTCAAATACCTGATAAGTAATTTCACGAAATTTTGAAGTTCGGCACCTAACAACGTGTAAAGGGGTGAAAAATGATTAAATGTGTTTTTAATTAATCGCCGATATATTTTGAACTCGACGGGCTAGTGTCGTGTTCTTCACGTCCAAGAGACGCCAGTTAAGTATTGTAACACGTAATTCGAGGTTTTTTTTTTTTTTTTTTTCGAATTTCACTCTCTTAGAAGGTGAAAAGACCTGTAGTGTGATTTAGATAAATCCTCGATATCCATCGAATCCGTCGAGAATTACAGTTAATTTTTCTTTCAGGATGATTACATAAATAATCAAAAATGGTTTGTTAGGTTTTCGAGCATTCGAACTCACAGTAGTGCGAAGGGATCATATGTGTTTTTAATTGTATGATGGATTTTGATTCGACTGAACGGGCTACCGTCGTGATTTGCACTTCAATTGGATACTTATACACATTTCTAAGTTGTGAAGTTAAAATATTTCGAAATTCGACCACCGAAAAGGTTGAAAAAGTGCAAATACTGTTTTCCAACAACCCATGATATCTACAGAAACATATCGAGATGGGATATTGTACAATATCTATGAACCCAGGACATGAATATCTTATTTTTAGTTAAATTTGTTTTCACAAATTATTTCGAGATTACGTGTTGCATATGTTTGTACCTCAGGTCTACATTCCGAGAGGTTCTGGGCTCGAATTCCGTTAAAAGATGTGTGCGAACGTTCAATTCTGACACAAAAACTGCAAAGCAGATCGAATTAGTGCAATTTACACGTAGTCGTTTAAAAGGGGTAAAATGGCTTATGCAGCTCACTTTCAGCTTAGGTAACTTGACAACATCAGCTCACATAATATGTTATCTCATTAATCCCAAGGTTGGGGCACCAAATATGTTTTTGCGAAACCTTTTCCCACCAAATCTTTCTAATAGCGTTAAACTTCAAGTGATCATGTCGAAAATATGTAATAGAGGTCACAATCACCAATGGTTATGCACTGGGTAAATCAGAAGTTTTTAGTTCGATCAACCTCTTACATTTAAAGAGTCTATGACTACTACCCCATGTCAACTTTGCAATGATATAAATAAGCCCCAGGTGAAGTTGCAGGGACAAACATAAGACTGCTTTTCGCATGGACAGCTATAGCTTACTCTGCTGCAGAGTTAGCTCAACTTGCAGCTTTGTCCTGATGACTGAAGTACCAATCTGGTGTACAAAGAGTTTTTTTTTCAATTAAAGTAAATATCAGTAATGAATAATACTCGCGAGCAAAGCTAGTACATCATAAATGTGAATGTTAGTACACTGATGCTGTATTTGAACAAGTACATTATATATATTTTTTTACCTAATACATTACATCGATTTACCCCACAAAGAAATGGCCTTTGGTTGTTGACATCCTTATTACACTGCTTCACTAAGGCCGCCCTTAGAGATGTGTTCATTAGCGCTACAATTACTTTAACTTCAGTTTCTTCTTACAATGAACATGGTTTACTATGTTCTTTGACAAACCAAGTACTTATCTTCTTGTTTCTAGTATTTTAATTAGAGGGAACTCCTTTGAAAAAAAAATGCATGTGTAAGTATCCTTCGTTGGAAGGTGCTTTTTAGGCAGTGTTTCTTATTTATTTGCTTCATTACTATTAAAAAGATTTGGGACTCTGCTCATGACTTAAATTTCCGAAATGAACCTAAAAATTCCTTTGTAGAATATGTCATTCCCCAAACACATGTCCAGTACCTTAAAAAACCGAAGGTGGCTGGATATTTCCTCACCATTTAAGCATCTATGACTTCAAATCGAGGAAACTTGTTGCAGGAATCCACAAAATTCCTCAGTTTTCTAATTGGTGTGAAAAGACAAGGGCCGATTGGGCCAAAACAATGGACAATTTTGTATCATTGCACAACTGCAGGCTCTATAAGGATGACACTGTTTAAATGTGATTACCTTACTTATGTAAGTTCATTGTATAATTAGAGTATGTCTGTTAAGACATTTCGTAATGAGAGTGAAAAAATTTTATATTTAATTCAGTTCTGTACAATGGAAAATCCACAAACCTTAACTCACCTCTGTTAACTGATGTCTTGTAAATATGAAATACTGCTCATTACCAATGATAACACATTCCAATTAAAACCATCTTCACAATTTGTTTGTCATTTTGCAGTAAACAACTTCAAACGAATTTTTCAGGGTTATACATAATTTAATTTTAGAATAGTTTTAACTTTGTATAAAGATAAAATTAAAATTTGTTACTTTGATTTAATTTTTGTCATCAGAAACTTTTCACTCGCTCTCTGCATTTCTGATTGAGTTAGTTTGTACACTTATCCTGTTGCTGTTGTGGGGGTCTATTTTTTTTAGTTAAAATATATTCGGATGTCGTTAAAATATCTGGATGCCTCGGGTATGTGAAAGAAGGAGAAGGTCCATGTGGGGGCCAGGAAAGAAAATTTGACTTCTTGTTTTTCTTCATTGGCATTGATTACACATGTTGGGCACCAATGGTCATTTGTAGATGAAAGTCACAAATCCTACATTGGCTTTAAAATCCAGATCAACACTGTCAATAGCTGCAGTATCCTGTTCTTTATATTGTGTAGAGAATGATAATGGTTTAGAGACTTCTGTGTTTGCTTTTGGGTATTATGTAGTGAAGTTTCTGTGTGCCAGTAACTTATTTTGCATTTCAAAGTACGTTAGTCTCTTGCTCATGTTCGAAGACTGTTGAAAACTCAAAATGTATTGTATTGTAACGAGCCAGTGGCTCGCCCAAGTACGCGAATGAATAGCCGCGCCACCCCACTTCCTTGCAACCTCCGGTCGTTATGTAGAGCCCGGCTGCTAGGTACTGGAATGCGGGCCCTTTCCCCCAGCTGCCTGCTCCTGATGTCCGACCTGCTCGGACAGACTTACGTCAACAGTATTATGCCAACAGCCTTTTGAATGAGTGGGCACCTGTCCATCTCCATTTGACAGGTATTCAGCTCGGGCGGGACTAGGTGTTACCGAAACATCGGGATGGTTCAACTTATGTCACCCAGTCCTATCGGTAAACTTAGAGAATATTATGGGCATCGACGCAAGTACTATAAGCAAGCTCGTTGCGAGACACGAGAGAGTCTATGCGGCGAGTGAACGAGGGAGACCAGCAAATGAAGAAGAGGCTGTGCTACTTTCCTGGAGTGGTGCAAGTGTGAATGGACGAAACTGTTTAACTGTATATACTGGTGATTCGCGAGACATTCCTATTTTAGAGACTGCGATTGGAGAAATGAGCGAGATAGGCATTTAATTAAGCCAGTGTCAGAACAGTAAATTAGACTGTTAGGAAATTTATATATATATATATATATATATATATATATATATATATATATATATATATGTTATTTAGAGAGAGTGGATTGCAAGTGTTGTGTAATTAATGTACAGTGTTTTATAGGCACCTTAACTTTATTAATTACAATGCGCCGTTTGCGTATGGTAGGTTAATGAATTATTAAAAATAACCATTAATCGTAAAACCAAAACAACAGTCCCAAAAAATGCCCACCAATAAAAACATATAAGAAAACAGAAGGTGGCACATTAACAAACACACAAAAACCAGAGGAAGCTGTTGTAAACAAACAATATCAAAGTGGAAGCAATGCACGATTAAATAAATGCTGGGTTACCATACGCAACGGGCAAAGAAAAATTATTATTTAAATAATTATATAGGCTCACTCGCCATAGTAAACGATACACACCAGAGGAAAATATATTAAATGAGAACTCTGAAATTTGTGGTTGCTCAAAATGATTATTTATTTTTTACTGCAATATTAAATATTTTGTTTTCATTTATTTAAATAAGATTTACAACATTATTGACATCGATAAATAAATAGTCCATTAGTACTGAAATTGTACTGAAATTATAAAAAGGCCAAATCTTGCAGGCACAGTTAAATGTAAATAGTGAATTGATTATACAATTAATATTTTTCTTAAATTCACAATAAAATTATCTGAACGATAAATGCCCATTCTAAAGGCTAAATAATTACTGTACGTCCGAATCAATGACATAATAAATTAATAAAAAAACAGAAGTAAATTGGATGCATCCATTAGGCCTTATAAAATTTTTAATTGTTATCAAATTCAAATTAATTATTAAAAAACGTACAAATATTACATAAAAAAAGATAAGTGTGACAGCTGTTAATTTATAGATTAAAATATACAAATTTAATTATGGCTTATCTGTTTAAAGTCTCGTAGTAGAAGAGTACAGCACGCTGGGGTAGCTTCATGTTTCCCAGTTACAGCGGCAAAACAAAGAAGACGAAAAGGTGAAGAAAATGCCCCAAAATAGGCCAGAAAGACTGGACTTCTGTAGTAGAGAGTACAGGTCAGCTCGTAAATATTCCAGCTTGTGAATAGGCCTAGACGCGAATTGGCAGGGACGTGAATATTCCAAGAAGAGAATCATCCAGGTTGAGAATCGACCTGGACGCGAATCGGCAGGACGCGAACCCTCACTACACAGAAAGTATCAAAAATATTATAGAAGATGAAAAATTTAAATACAACACAAAACCTCTCGTAGGAAAATTAATCACCAGACGAGGGCGAAGATAATCTCTTAGCAAAATTATAGATGAAACAACCACAATAAAATGTTTTTTAAAAAAACTGTAGCACTACAGTTTTCTACTACGTCAAAATATATTGATTAGCTACATTATAAAAAAAAAGTTAAATAATGGCAACTCAAGTGCCAAGATCTGCCAAAAAGGCAGGAACCCAATACACTCATCTTGACGATACGGTGGTTGACCGCAAATTATTAAGAAAATCAACGGAAGAAGCTGCAGAAACGTTGAACAAAAGAGCATCGAAAATGGTTAGCAACAGTACCAACATCGGCAAAGTGCGCATTGAAGCACAGTAGCATGCGACGATCACGTGAACAGAATCGCTAAACTGCATCGAAATCACGCGGTGAAATACAGAAATCACGCACTGCAACGGCAGCAGCACGTGGTATGAAGACGGAGGTACGACTCAACAACTGACAGAGGAATGTAAATCTCAGCAGCTACTGTCCTGCTAAGAAAAAACACTGTAGCGCGACTAGAGTCGGCTCGAAGTAATGTAGCAAAAAAAAAAATAGCTGTAAATGAAAGTGAACTTTCTGTAATCTCGTTAATAAAATAAAATTACTCAAAAACACTTATTATTGTTAATATAATATTAAACAAGTTAATAACAACACAAAAAAATTATAATTTGCCTGAATTTAAGAAACATAAATGAAAAAAAAAATATGTACATTATTTAAGTCGTGTCGTATTTGTTACGGCACAACATATACCCAAGCGAACCTGACTGCACCTAGGACAGCAAAGTTGTTACTGTATGTATAGAAGACTTCACACACTTGTACAGTTGCCTTGGAGTCATGATTTGATTGTGATATGACCGATGTAAACTATGCTTTGCTGCCAGTCTTTTTGAGTGTTCATCAGAGAGGTAGCAGATAGTGCCAGTTAGCTTTGACAACAAAATCCTCATGCCAGCCCACACTATAAAAATTAATTCAATTTTTGTACTGAGAAGCACATTAATATGAAAAGTAATATATCGTAGCAGGTTTCTTTCCATTTAGTGTCTGGAGGAAAGAAACAAGTTTCTTTTGAACAAACGAACAGCAACAGTGTCGTAAATTAAGCAGTCGTAAATAACAACTAAGCTGATATGGTAAATTCTTCCAGTTTGAGAATTCCTCAAATAAATTGCAAACAGGTGACCGGTTTGTTTGGTAGTTATTTAAGTGAAATTATTGAACTTTATATTGCAAGTTAATTGAATAATTTTCTGCAAAATACACGATTACCAAAAAAGTGTTTTCATGGAGGTTTTGTTTTACATGCTTCAAAAAAGAAGACTTCTGCTTTGCTATGAGCTTGTGACTTCAAGGCCAATGATTCTACAAATATTTATGCTTCTTCAGTAACAGTTTCTAAATGACACCTTTCACTTGTTAGTTATTTACAGTACATGACAGTTTTAATGCCATTTTCATAAAAAGGAAATCTCTTGAAGTTGATTTGCTAATGGTTCAACACCTGGACATTTTTGGCATTTCCTGAAATAGCACTCTGTTGTAAATTCAGGATAGATACAAGCACTAATACAGTCCTTATAATCTCGAAGATGATTAGCAGAATCTTGTATGGCAGGCAGTTTACAAACTGCATTTACGATTTAGTTTACATTTTGATGCGCGCACACACACACACGCGCGCACACACGCGCACACACACGCGCACACACACGCGCACACACGCGCACACACACGCGCACACACACACGCGCACA
>PNEQ01056702.1:10133-25146 GCA_003012365.1 Medauroidea extradentata
GCACACACACACACACACACGCGCGCACACACACACACACGCGCGCACACACACACACACACACACACACAGACGCGCGCACACACACACACACACACAGACGCGCGCGCACACACACACACACAGACGCGCGCGCACACACACACACATGCGCGCGCGCACACACACACACACATGCGCGCACAGTGTGGGTACCACTAGCTCCTGCCAAAATTTGATTTTAGGGCGCAGCTCATAAAACTTGGAAATGCCATCTTTGAGTCTTGGATTCTGTTGTCAAAACAATTTCCAAACATATTTAAATTTATTTAAAACAAAATCCTCTTTTGGCATGGATTTTGACACCATATTTTATAAGTTTTACATATTTTTTCCTGGCATGACATGACATGACTAATTTTATCACATAGGTAAACCATGTACCTTCTCTGTAGTTTTGCTATGCAAAGTCTTTTCTGGTTTATGGTTTTATGACACCCGTTTCTCTCACAAGATTCTTCACTAACCTTGCTGTGTGGCCAGGAACGTTGAATTCGTCTTGTATTCTTGTCAGGTTCCAACTTTTTGGGGGTACTGTTAATATTACAATGTTTTTCGTTACACACTGTGGTTGAGTTGTATTTTTTTAAGCTGCTGTAAAATCTCAGAACCTGTTTTGTATTAATCTTTATTATCATTAATTCGTTACAACTATGATCCAATTGATTTTTGCGCACAGTTAAACTAGTTTTTTGGAATTTCTTCAGATATATATTTTTTTTTTTCAATTTACTGGTGTTTCACCCAGAGAACAAAGGCTCTTGTTTAATGATTTCAAGGCACAGGTTTTTTCAGGAGTCTTCACTGCTTTCTGCTGAGTCAAACACATCTGTGTTTTGTGTTGTTATCATGGCTGTAGATGGTGCGGTTTGGTTTGGTGGTGGTTCTTTGGCCAGTTGTTTTTACTGCACGGATCACAGACTTTGCCTTCCAATTGAACTTTAGTATTTTTTTCTATCATCTATGTCAAAACAGATCTCCAGTAAACATTTTTGTTATTATATCCTTATTTTTGAAAAGGGATTCACACAATAACAATTAAGATTGATTTTAGAATCCATATTTCGTTTTTAATGAATAGAAACAAAATAATGACAATTAAGGTAACATTGTTTTTTAACCAAAGCTTTGCCTACGTACGGTTTACACAACATTCGGCTTGGGGAGACAACAATTTCACATGAAGGCTGAATAGGAACTGACTACGACACGACCAAAATTATAAGGGCTAGCAGGTAGAGGACGCGAGGCAGCCTGCTGATTCACCATACAGCCAGCAGATTACTAATTGTGTGGACACAGCAGAATTCCTCCCCCTCCATTGAGATAAAAACTGCAAGGCTACTAGCTTCATGTATGGTCAAAAAATTTATAATCGCTTTTTCGCTGTATTACTTTAGGAGCTTGCAGTTTAATTTGGAAACACGTGTATTGCATTCTTAGAAATTAAATGTTTTGTATAAATCATGCAGTTTCTGGCCTATACACACATGCTTGTATACAATTTAATATCTAGCGAACACATTGTCGTCCCAACTTTAAATTTGGGGTGAACATAGAGAACATACATAAGAAATACAATTTTTTTAGAATTTTCAAAATATCATCGTTTGAAAAAATTCAAGGTCGAACTTTATTTTGAATGTCCTTGAACAGAAATGGTTTTGTGTCCTTATATGTATATGTTTATATATACACACATTATATATATATATATATATATATATATATATATATATATATATATATATATATATATATATATATGAGAGAGAGGGAGAGGAGAAGGTGATAATATGGACCTCCACTTAGTTTTTTTAGCGACTCAGCAATAGGGTTAAAAATGATACGTATGGCTTTGATGGATCCCCAAAGTGTCATTGCAAGTATACTAGGTATAATTTCCCAGTTATTAGATAAACATTAATCAAAATTGTTTAGTATGTCAAAGAATTTAAAAGTGGGTTGTAGTCATGTGATGGTAATATTGAACCATACCCTCAGAACCAAAATAAAATACTTGATTCCTCACAAAACACGAGAATGTGACAGAAAACAAAGAAATATCTTAAGAATAGTATTATATTGATACAAGATGTCACTTGTCGTGATTGAATGGAGTAGACTTAACTGTTTATATGCAATGATCAGTTCAAATATCCTCATTTGCAATAATCACAAACATACCGTCGGTCGTCTGCAGCACCACACTCACTGTGAGCCCAGTACCTGCAGACCATACTCTGGACCCACAGCTCACCCGATCTGGAATCAGTGAACCGTATGTCGCAAAGTATGTACGTTGCATCCTTCTGTGCAAGATCTTCTTCCCCAGCAGGCACATTCAAATCTGAGTCTCCCGATTTATCGCCTTCAAACTCTTCGTCAGTTGACGATGAACCGTGAGGTGACGCTTGCCTTTTCTTAGTTTTTGACTTAATGTTTCTGGAGGCGCGTGGAATATTTGCTGCTGATGATGGAGTGGTATTTGTCTTGTCTGTATTTGTATCATCTTTCTGAAGAGCTTGTCTTCCTCTGCGCTCACTTCCTTTTCCACTCGGTCGTTCTGTGCCTTGTCTAAGCATTCGACTATGTGTATGGTTCTGTTCAATCTGACGCTTAAATTTTGTAATTGTTGTTTTTATGGTGAAGAAATCAAAGCAGAACCCTTCGTAGGTTGTCTTCCCTGGCATGAAGTTCTCTTTTTTTCGGTCACAGAATGAATATGTAGAGGTAAAACTTGTGGCGCTGTAATGACATTTGCTGGGGTTATTTCTGTGTCACGTATCTCATTGGCTGTGCTTCTGTGGAAAGTGCTGCATGTGCTGCTTCATGTTCACCAGCTTGAAATTCAATGTCTGAAGTTACCTCTACGGAAAGGGAATATACCTGTCACTTCGAATCCACTCATAAGCTATCGCCGCTGTGCAGCATTGATTGATTTTTTAAACATAATTCTAGATAGAGATAACTTAAGTAAAACAGAAAAGGAGTTACATAATAGTCTGTCATTTTATTTGATTTGGAATTAAATTGAAAGTTGTTTTTAATATGGTACCCTTTCGTATGGGGGGGGGGGTTCCATATTACAAACACAGCCATTTTGGAAACATATTGTTGTTATGGATCTCAAGGAAGAGATACTATAATAGGATGCCATGGAAGCGGTAGGCATATTACATAACTACACACTACGAAATTTCAGTTGCCTACACTACACAGTCCACAATCACAGACACAACATACATCCAGAAAACATACGGAATCTCCGAAAACAAACTCTTGTCTTTCAACAGCTGCATGCAAGCGACTGCAACATGGCAGGGTCTCGTTTCTCGAGGACTAGTTCCACCGCCCATCAAGTGAGTGCAGCTCCTCCCAGCTGGAATATCGAGGTGTTCCATATAAACAGCGAGTTTCATATTACCACATTCTGCTCTCTCTCTCTGTATATATATATATATATATATATATATATATATATATATATATATATATATATATATATATATATATGACAATCTCGCGAAAAACGCTTTAAAATTATCCCTGGTAGAATCCTATAGCTTGAAAAAGATGCTAAGATAATTCCCTTTACATAAATAGTGAAATAATGAAGTTTCAAAATGCTGTGTAAGGTTAAAACCAAACAAAGCAAAAGGTTGGACATTTAGGACATAAGTTGTTTAATAAACTACTAATATAAAACAATGGAGAGAGTCAGGCTGTAAGCCACATTGATTTGACCTGGATTGATCCATCCTTCAAAGCAAACACATGCACCATGAGGAACAGCCTCGCCCAATTTTAATACTGCCGACTACACAACAGTACATGTACAACTGGTGTCATCAATGGACAGGGTATTTTTACCCTGGTAACAACAAAATCAATAACCGTTCCTTCGTGCGCAGCAAGCACCAAGTTCTTTAGACCAACTGGATTGGGTTTTCCGACAACATGCTGCTTCATTGAAGTATGGCCTGTAAGTGAATCATTTTCTCGTCTATCGACATGTGGGAAGATCTTGCCGGCATCAAGCATCACCTTCGTACATAGTCAGAGCATTTCTGTTTTTTTTTCTTTTGGAATCATTAAGGAAATCTGTATCAACTACAACTTTCAAACTTGACTGCACTGCAAAATATTTGTCTGGAAGTGGGGGTGGGCACTCGAACATCTGAAGGCCAATATATTCTAATCCAAGGGTACCCAAAATTTGATATAAGGAGAGTTCCAAATTAGTTTTGAACATCTTGAGCTTTAAAGTTCGGACGTTTTCCTTTATATTTGTACAGTTTACAATGTGAGAATACATTGCTTCACGTCGGTACTGCCGGAGTGTCCAGTTGGCCTTTGGCCCTAAATATGAACACTATATTTTCTTTTGTCAAAAATTGGGACAAAATCTTCATACTTGTTCCATTTTTAAGGACTTATCTGTATGCAAGCATTTCTTCGAGTATTAGCACTTGAAGTCTGTTGCACATTAACACTGCGGGATTCTACAGATGAGCCTGCTTCTGAATCACAGAGAGGGTAGATATTGAAATGGCTGATGGTTAACTTGTTTCAAAGAATCGGAGCAAAGAATCACTGTCTGTCCGTCGTTGCTTCCCAACACTTGTTTAGGATGTGCTTTCATCTTCAGAATCTTCATATTCCGGTAATTTAATGCCTTCAATCATATGTAATATTTCGCGTGCTGTCTATTTATTTTTCTTCCCTGCAAACATGATATTTTTTAGTGTATGTGGCACAAAATGTAGCAAAACATTATAGTCGAGTATGCTTATATTGTGCCTATTTTGAAAGAAACTGAAAGGTAAAATATTTTTTATTGTAAACTAAGAACACATGGAAAAATACAATTGGTACTCTATTGAGTACTAAAAACAAATATGTAGGCTAAAAGTACTCAGATAAGTATTTTGGCGTATTGAGGTCATGCATTCAGTAACTACACAAATCATAAGGATTTAGTTGAGTACCTTTCAGATTTGTACTCCATTTTCACAGAAACATCTAGTACTCAATTGAGTACTTATTAAAACATGTTTACAAATAGTTTGAAATTATTAAAAAAAATTATTTAATTAGAGCCCCAAAATAATACAATAACACAGGATGCAACAATTCTTTGATTCATTACCCTTTAGAAAACGAGAAAAGGATACGTACCATTACAATGCTTACACACTGATATCTTGGATTCATGTATACAAAATGTCCACTGTGACAAACTTAGAAATTTCCTGAGGATAAATAATTACTCCATACAGTATTTCTATAGTTAAGTAATGCACAAAGAAAAAATGTAAGCAAATAAAGAGTATCATAACGAAAAGTACTGATTTGAGTACCATATAGCTTTGTTGGTCCCAGGAGGATTATACTAGAGACGAGTTGTAAATTTAATCGAAATACTAAAGAAGAAATAAAATACACATTACTGGTATTTTAAACAAAATTTAAGTAATAAGTATTTGAAAACATGCTGCGGAAACTGAGAACATATAATTTAGTAAAATGTGTAAGGGTTTGAACACATAATTTCGTAAAATGTGTGAATGTTTTCAGAGCACAGACAACAGTGTTGCTAAGAATATTGAGATCCTGGCAAGGGGAGGTGCTAAGAGAATACGATGTAAAGATAGTTATTTACCAGAAGTGAAATTAGGAAATAACCCTCTGGTCTAGCTGGTGAACAGCATGGTATCGTGAGCTTATCATAATATTGATCAGGTAATTGTGGAAAAATCATGTACATAAATATAAAAAAAGTATGGGGCTAATTATGTTTCCTTGAGATACAACTGCTGAGAAATCCTTGACTTGTGAGGTTGTTTCAAGAATATGTGTGAAAAATTTCCTTGCGTTATTAGATATGCTGTAACGAGGCGAATGTAACAGTCTGAAATAAAATGTGGAACACTTCATGGTATATGGCATCATCTTAGTAAAGGGGCTTTGCTAATCTTCTCTGTATCGTTTCAATCTTATGCAGTACTGCATTTTGGTAGTGTGCTGCAGCCTGCTGCTGTGTGGTTAAAAACGCTGGCATCTCGCGCACTGTGAGGGTCCGGCAGGTCGGCTGTAGTCCTCTACTTCTTTACAGAGGCACAGCAAGCTTTTTAATATAAAGTTCGCTTCTAGAGGGGTGCCATGCGGCAGTTCTCAACCTAACTCTTTAGTCACTTTGACCATGGCCGTGTAGCTTGCAATTGTGCTGATATGTACAGGATGAGCACAAAAGAAGTATACAATTTCAAAAAATCATAACAACTAAATGGCATAACTTACGAGCATCGAACCTGATAATGTCAATGGATAATCTATGGGAGTTTTATTCCACATTTTACAGGGAGTCTATATGTGCTTCTCTCGTTACATGACAGACGTCGGGACGGTATTCAAACTCGTCCCGCACCCTGCGCAACATGTCAGTGGTGATGGATTGTACCACAGCTGCGATTCGCTGTGTTAGCTGTTGCAATTATTCTTGTAGGGTCAGTACAAATACCTGAACTTTGATGTAACCCCACATGAAAAAATCACATGGGGTTATGTCTGGTGATCGTGGGGGCCAACGAGACCACACATCATCATCAGCACCTGCACGGCCGATCCATCGTCCAGGGAGATGTGTGTTGAGATGTTCCCGTACAGCCAGGTGGAAGTGTGGTGGTGCACCATCTTGTTGCAAAATGAAGTTGTCAGAGTCATCTTGCAATTGAGGTAGCAGCCACAAGGAAAGCATGTCGAGATAGGTTATGCTTGTGACGGTCTTCTCCATAAAAAAGAAGGGGCCATAAATATACTCCCTCGACATTGCGCAGAAGACATTGACCTTGGGTGAATCTCGTTCATGTTCGATGGTGATATGGGGGTGTTGTGTTCCCCAAATGCGAACATTATGGCGATTAACCTTACCGTTCGTGTGAAATGTTGCTTCGTCACTAAAAATATACCTCTTCAGAAGGTTCTCGTGATTTTCCATCCTTGTCAACATATCGGTGCTGAAGTCTGATCTTGCTGCATAATCTCCGGGAGTGAGTGCTTGGTCCAACTGCAATCTGTACGGTTTCATGCACAATCGTTTATGTCAGATTTTGGAAATGATTGATTGTGGGATCTGCAGCTCACGACTTGCTCGTCGTGTAGATTTTTGTGGGCTTCTCACGAATGCTGCTCTAACGCGATCCACAGCTTACTCTGACACAGGAGGGCGACCAGGACTTTTGCCTTTGCAAAGTGTTTGTACCAGTTTGATATGGATACTCTTGTGGGTTGCTCTGAAAGTGTGTGCGAAATGCCCATTGCACAGCAGTAACTGACTAACTTTTTGCTAACAGCAGGACACACCAGCTCTTCTGTCATTTCCGACACTAGCAATGTCTCGCAGCGACAGTCTGAAACAAAATAATTGCGTTAATATGTAAAAAAAATCATCCACAGATACTCTTATTAATAGGTACTTGTTTGACGCAAATATGTTGTACCGTTTAGTTTTTGTCATGTTTTGAAATTGTATACTTTTGTGCTCATCCTGTACTTTGACCATCTGTGGGTCGCGGCTGTATGCACTCTATTATTGCGAACTTGGCTTTCAGGGTGCATTTGAGCTTAATATACCTTTCATCCCCATCAAACATACGGTGAACAATTTTATTTGGGGGGGGGGCCTGCGGTGGCCAAGGGGTTAGACATCTCGTCTCTCACCAAGGTGATCCAGGTTCGATTCCCGTTGGGGTAGGTCCCCGGATTTTCTCATGTGGGAGTCGTGCCGGACGATGGCGCTGGTCGGCGGGTTTTGTCGGGGATCTCCCGTTTCCCCCGCCCTTTCATTCCGGCGTTGCTCCATTCTCACATCATGTCACCCCCACCAGCATTAAAAAAGACCTAGATGTTGAATGCTGACCAAAATATCTCTCTCATTTTATTTGAGTTTTCTATGTATTTTTCTGGTTCGCACTTCCATGGGGTACTTCCTAGCTGGAGTCTCGCTTCTTTTGCCCCAGCTATGGGACTACTCGTCATAAAGTGGCTTTGGCCTTTTTGAGGGAATTAATTTATTTAGGGCTTGCGTTTAGTCTTTATGGATATCCCTGAGCCATACATGGTGGGTTTAGTTCGCGACAATTATGTGGGTCATTTAATTAATATTAAGTAGGTAGACAGATTTTTTTTGGCGGGGGTGGTGGTGGGGGCGAAGGGGAGGGGGCTTATGAGTGCTGCCTCCGAATTGTGTGACCCTACGTGTGCCTGTGTTAGAGAACAGTTTAGCGAACCCTTCTCACTGGTCCAGCAGGCAAATCTAGGTGCGGAACCCATATCCACATCATACACCCATGTAGCACCACCTGGTGCCGTCCTAGCGGGAGGCATTGTCAAGGCCGATCTGCTCTTGCAGCTATACCTACTGGGACGTGTTACCGCTGTACAGAGAAGGTCGGTGTAATCGACCACAAGTCTCCTGAAATGGCACTTAGTGGGGAGCCTGGGATGTTTTACAAGGTAGGGCAATAAAGCTGGCCTTACTATGAATGTACGATTTGTCCTTTGTTTGCTCCAGTGTATACTTCGGTTTGCTACTGGGGCAGTAATTTGAATTGATTAGCTGCGACAGTAGCTGCTCTTATGTACTGCTTAGATCTGTGGGAGGTGGGTACCCCTCTCAACGTCACAAACAGTGAGGTGTTGAATCTGTTGGTTTCCCCTTCTCACGAACAGAAGGTTGAGTCAGACAGGTTTCAGTAGTAGGACCCTTTCACAATGGCTTCCTCAAAAGCAAATGGCAACGGAGCGACAATGGAACCGATTCGGTTAGTGATTTGGACGTAAGTTGTGGAAAATCGTTGCCAACTCCACTTTTTCTTGTAGTGAAAAGTCCCGTGGGACACTCGTTCGAGTAAGTGTTGTCATTTAAGCTCAAAGAAGTCAATAGATTGTGCTGCTGGTATTGGAGTTAAAGACTGCTATGAAATAAAAGAACAGAGTTGTTGATTGAGACATTAAATGCTGCCCAGTCTTGTGTGCTGTTGGACCAATCTTTTCTTGGTATTTGGCGCCCCAGTCCTTCCAGCAACGTTAAAAATTGATTGAATGTCCGTGTGAAAAAATTCTTTTTTTCTCCACTCCACTGCTACAACTGCCAGAGGTATGGCCATTCATCGGCCAGTTGAAAATCACCCG
Organism: Medauroidea extradentata; assembly: GCA_003012365.1. Lineage (NCBI taxonomy): Eukaryota > Metazoa > Arthropoda > Insecta > Phasmatodea > Phasmatidae > Medauroidea > Medauroidea extradentata. The sequence continues at coordinate 19,368 of PNEQ01056702.1, forward strand.
CAATATTCCTGAAATTTGCTGAACATGTACATACTGATGAAGAGAAAAGTTGAAAACCTTTGACATGTGACAACTGTCGAGACAAACATCCAGTGTAGTTGAAGGAATGCTCTGTTTGGCAAGAGGAGCAGAGCATATAGACAATTTGAACAGAAACTGACATTTCTCGTTCATGTCCCCAGCCATTTGGTGATTACCAGATTAGTTTAACTGAATTTATGTTTGTTTCTTTGTAATTTATTAATGTTATACGTTATATTACGAAATGAGAGAAAACAAAATATTTTTTTTTATTTATTTGACTAACTCAAACATACACGATTTGCTGTTGTAAATTCTGAATGTTATTTCATGCAGTAGTAGTTATTGATTTACGAAGTAGTTACAGTTCAAATAAGTGTCCATATTTAGGCTTTATAAAAAAAACCTTCTGGGCCCTATGCTGGTTTACTCGACTTCCCTCCGTACTAGTAGATGTATTCATGTATTCTCTTGTAAGAATAATGGCAATTGTTGATATCATAGTTGGGTTTTTGTGTTCATGATATGCGTGGTTTTACCAATTTACTTAAAGGTTATTGTTAGTGTACTGAAGTTTGGCGCCACTTCTTGTATAGATTTTTCATTTTGCAGCCCAGCTGGGGTCACTCACTTTGATCGGTGTGTCTACCTTGATCTATGTGGTAGTGACAATTATCCAGTTATTTTTAATTATGTTTCTAATTCTGCCCTGCCCCTTCCTACTCGCAGTGTAGTAAAAACTCCTGCCGTTTTTGTTGGCGTTTTTATTCCAGATCTTGTGAAGAGTTTCATCATTCATTACAGTGTTCATGGTTAAATGGAGGCTCTGCTGCTCTAGAACTTCGACAAACCATCGTTTGATGCCTTGTGTTTAGAGACATTCTTTGATTACATGCTCAAGTGTTCCTTCCACTCTACAAGCTTGATACAATGGTGAGACTTGGAGATTCCATTCGCGTAACTTAGCCTTGAAGTTGCCATATCCAATTTACAACTGGTCACTGTAGTAGGTAATTTCCACACTTTACCTCTTCATTCGAACTCGTAAATCTGGAATCAGGTCGAATGTCCATCATCCTTTTCCAGAGTTGACCATTGATCTCGCTAGAGTTTTAGAGGTTTTTTCTCTTTTCCAGTTTCTCTTCCTTTGTTGGGTGTCTTGTTCTGGACACTACAGCTATTCTTTATCTTTCTATTACTAGCAAGTCGATGGGTATCAGTCCTGCAAAAAACTTGTAGGGCTTCAGTTGAGACAGTTCTATATACTTTGAACTGCCAGCAGGGTAGATCATGAGTTTTCCTAATATATATGTATAAGTTCTGTGATACCATACTGAAGCCCCTTAGGTCATGAAGATTTACTAAAAAATATAGCGTGATACATTCTTTTGAGAGTCTGGAAATTTAACCTCCATGTGGTGCTTTTAATACCCTTTAGTTTTTGTAAGACTATTACAGCTGTTTTACTGATATAGTCAACATGATAATGAATATTAAGTGTATCATCTAGTATGACTCCTAGGTACTTCAACTGCTGTACGAATTGTACAGGCTTGTTCAAGAATCTGTTGACTGGCATTCGTTTAAAATTGCCTTATCCATCATGCTTTTGTCTTGGCGGTTGTTGCCCAGTTCTCAAGTATGGATAGTACTTGGGAGATTTTGTCTTCCATGATTCTATTTGATTGCCATTGTATCGGCCGTACCCTTTCATCTGCTTAACCATATATGGTTACTCTGTCTAGAAACAGTTTTTTCCAGGAATCCATTAAATATTATGTTCCAAAAAACAGGTTCAAGAACAAATTCTTGAGGGCTTTTTTTTGGTCAGAATTTTTACCACTTGTGTTGTGTTTGTTATGTATAGGCTGTTTCGATCATAGAAATAATCCCGAACGACTCGGTAAAGGCTTCCAGGAAATTTCTTGTTTTTAAGGCCTTACATGAGTTAAGGCCAACATGCAATGTCGAAAGCACTAGCGATATACAAGAATAGTGCCGCAATATACTTCTCAGAGTTATGTATTGTGTCTGTGATATCTATCATTGCAGTATCTGTGTTGACTCCTTTGTAGAAACTATACTGCTGTGAGTATTGACTTACTTCGGCTTGTAAAGCTTGCAGCAGTCTTCTATTTATTAGTTTGTTATATATATTTCCATTACAGGTAGAAGAGTCAGGGGTTTGGTTTGTATGAAGAGACTTCTATGGGATCCTTGTTATTTCATTTCCCGTATGAAGGACCCTGACAATTCCGATTTTCCAGCACCTCGTTAAAAGCTTTCAGTAGAATACTCTTTATTCCACAGTAGCTCATTTTTATTACCTCAGTAGTTTTCCCCTCAATTCCTTGGGTTCTTGTATTATTCATTTCAGGAACTACTTGAGTTAACTCTTCCAGAGTAAACAATGGCGCATCTAGAACTTGAGGAACTTTTATCATTACTCGTCTGTTTTCTTTGTGAATTATATCCTTGTCTTCCTCCGAGTCGTCCGGAAGTAGGCTGTCGAGCAGATACTTGGCACTCTCCTCATTGGGCAGGGTCTTTGTCCACAGGGCACACTTACACTTGGTGGGGATTTTTTAAATTTTATTTGCTGCTAGTTTATACACTACTCTAAATGAGTCTTCGTTCCCCTTTTCCGACTCGTAGCCTACCCAGTCTTGTTAATTTTTGTACTTTATCTTATTAAAGTATGCTTGCTTGGCTCTCTGAAGATGTCTTTTCATCTTCCTTATTTTTTTCTTTCAACTTCAATATCTTCATCCACCATGCTTCGTATTGCCAGGATTAGTTAATTTCAATGTTTAATGACAGGTGTCTTGTATTATCTTTTGTGTACTCTTTACTTTCGCATTGATATCATTGTTGTCCATGTCTTTCATTTCCTGGGTGAGAGTGCCCAGTAGTACTGTATCAAACTGCACCCAGTTAGCAGTTCTTGGCATGTAACATTTTTGTACATGTCTGGTGAATTGGATGAGTCTGCACTTTGGCTGATTTCAATATTTTTCAGTCTGGTCACTGGATCTTTCGTTGTTGACTGCAGTTTTGTACCCAGTGACTAGCTGCTCTGTTTGTGATAGTGACATCCAAGTTTGATTCCGTATCATGCCCATGTGATATATGTGATAATTTCAGCTCCCATATTTTGCACAAACTAGTTTGACCTCGTCTCCCGTTTCATCTGTAATACTTAGTGTCATAGTTCGGATTGTTATGTATGCTAATGTGATGCAGGAATATATACAAATGAAACAAAAAACTTACAATATAAGCAAATTTCGTAACAGTCAATAAGTACTAAAAGTTCTCTCAAATAATGGTGAACAGGAACTTTTCTTTTCTTAAAGAGTTTACTGGAACCCGCCAGTAGACAGCCATACAATTGTTTTCACCTTTTTTCCCTTTCCTAGCTATGAAGTGCACAGTAGTGACTTGTATATTTGTGAATGACGTATACTTAACGGAGTGCGAGCTGAACCTTGTTCCTTATTGGGAAATTTCCGTTTTATTAACGATCTTTTTTTGTAAACAAGCACTACAAACTACAATGTCAATGAGCATTCGTATGCGTGTGTTTTTTGTACATATAAAATTCACTGTACTGCCCTCCCTCTCTTTCTCTAATATTCCCATAGCTGTGGATGTCAATCAAAGCCTGATAAGAAAATTGAGTACCTGGTATGACTCCTCCATTTCTCACACTTTATAATTGTATTTTTAAACATTTTAAAGCAGCAATAATAATAGTTAAAAAAATAAAAATAAATAACTAAAAATAAACAACTAAAAATAAACAAAAAACCCTTTTCGTATTTTACTGCATATAATAGTATGCTAATATGGTTGTAAATATAAAGTTTCGAAGGTGTATTATTTGTAACATTCAAGTAATTGCAAATTTAGTAAAAATCAATAAATATTGCTTTGTTTGCATGTTATTATTTTTGCATTAAATTATGTTGCATCTTTTCTATGCATACATAAAAATAACTTAAAATTAATATTCATTTGACATAAATGTACCTTATAGCTTGCAGAAGCAAAGTGTGTTAGGTTGTCATTAACACATCCATGCTGCCTTATGCCAAAACATTTGTATGAAAGGTCGTGGTTCTGCGATCTGAAATTGTGTACTGTTCTAAGGCAATTCCAGAAACCTAATGCTCTTAAGAGTCTGTACGCAACTCTTCTGAGCTATTGAAGCATGTGTTATATACGATTTCTCACGGTCACTCCATACAAAATAAGTAATGTTTCTTAAAGACCAGGGACATTTTTTTTTGGCAAAATTGTACGTGATCTAAGTTGGCTGTTACATTAGTTTATTCTGTGTGAACAGCATACTTGTAAAACTATGGTAGTTTCTCCTCAGTAATAAGTCTCGAAAGTCTATTGTGGCATTAAATAATAGCTTTAATTCGTCTATCACTTTTGTAGATTCACCAGCTTGTAAGTGCAGCACTTGTTTTGTGATTGCTGGCTTATGCTGAAATTTTCACTCATTTTTCCAATTAATTTTGAATCTATACGGGACTCGGGTAGTATACATTTTTTTAATCAGATGTTTTATTTATATCAATGTTCCACAATTCTTGAATTTTTTTACTTCGATCTCTTTCCACCATTCCGTGTGTTTTGCATTCATGAAACTTTTGCGATAGTATTTAAACATGCGGGGAGCTTCAAAAATAATAAACACTTTATGACCATTACAATTTAATATATATATATATATATATATATATATATATATATATATATATATATATATGCAGGGTGTATTTGAAATGAGTTTACAGGTCAATGGGGTGATGTAGACGACGCCGAGACAATTACGTTGATATAGGACACGTAAGGTCGGACACGTCTGGAAATGCCCGAAAAGTGGCTCACAAAATTGAACGTGACATCACAGTGACATTTACTGAAGGTTATCGTTTGCATTGTTATTACGAGTGATTGTGTAAACGTATCAATTGTTAGCAAAGTTGGTGGAAACGTAATGTTATTTATTGTACAGTAAATACCCTGACCATCTCTTAAGAAATGTCGCTCTGATTTTGAGTAAGCGTTTGAATTGTTATTCATTACACAAATAAACCGTCCATGTTTTAACAACGTTTAGTACTCAGAATGTAAGCGTTCAAATTGTGATTAAAGTTACTCCCTTGATTGTACAGCTGTTATGTCATGCGTTTGAAAACATTGAAAGTTATTAAAGTGTTCAACATGAGCTACCTGGTCATACGTTCATCGCTTAAATTAAATGTGTCTGTGCTCACTGTACCGGTTCGTCACGTAAGACATTTGCTTACAGAGAGGTATTTTGTATTGATGTTAGGGCAACACAAAATGTGTTCTCAATAACGACAAATGCTTCAGTCACTTTTCATCACTTTATTACAACAGCTGTTCGAAATTCGAACTATTGGCTTGAATGCAAGCTCGGCAACGATGAATCACTTCCTCCTGTACAGTTTTGCGAATATCGTCATCGGTCTGCATTACCAAAACTGCCGCTGCTATTCGAGCAATCAAGTCCTCCTCATGAAGAACGGGGGTACTGTAAACCAATTCTTTCAGTCGTCCCCAAAAGTAAAAATCCAATGGGTTCAAATCCGGGGATCTCGCCGGCCAGGGAATTGTTCCAAAACGGCCTATCCACTTGTTTGGAAACATTTGATTTAACACGTTTCGCGTGCGTAGTGCAGTGTGAGCGGGGGCCCCGTCTTGATGGAACCACATGTCC
>PNEQ01056703.1:0-25047 GCA_003012365.1 Medauroidea extradentata
TATATATATATATATATATATATATATATATATATTTTTTTTTTAAGTAGACGTCCATACACACATACATAAATACATACATCTTATCCTGTAGAGCAAATACAAACACTACTGGTACAAAGAAATATAATAAAACATGGACTGGGAAATTTTCAAAACAATGTTTGACTAACACTTTTAAGTGTCTTTCCTGCTGGGAGCAAGTGTGTATAAAGTCATGTTGGTGTGTGCAGGGTGCAAGAACTTGCCTGCGGTGAAAGACGGCAATTGGAAATCACCAAAGTGTTCATCTGAATACAGCCCAGTGGGGACCAAGTGTAACATTGCGTGCAGTGCTGACCCTCAGCTCATGAGCAGTATCGACGTCACTTGCACCAAGAGCGGCTGGGCTAACCCCTACAACCTCCACAAGAAACCATCTTGCGACTGTGAGTACTAGCATCCATATTGGATCACCAGTAGTAATAAATAGCATGGATGAAATAATGGTTGTGTTGATAAGTGTAGTGGTAGATGATTAGAGGAATTGTTTTCTTGTAACTCATTGACTGAATTCATTGTGGAATTGTATATGTTTACCAGTTGCAAACAGAGTTAATTTCTTTGTTTGTGTGTATCTTCTGGTTTTCTGTGACGTACTATTTGCTGCAGAGGTGTACAGTAAAACCTTGTTAATTTGAACCAGGTTAATTTGAAATGCTATATAAATCGAAGGCATCATTGTGTCCCGAACGTAACGATAAGATTTTACATGCTTTGGGGATTGGTTAGTTCGAGGTACGGTTAATTTGCAATTTGAAACTTTTTTCTGACCCAGACAGCAGTCAAGTTCCAATAATTCAAAGTTACTTTGATGAAAAATTTGGTAAATTTTGTGAAATATCCTCAGGTAACGCAGTGTGGATTTGTACAGCTGTGGATTTATTCCGTAATCGCTCCTGGTAATGTTGCGCAGATCTTGAATCTTTCTGTCTGCTTGTGCATGGTTTTTTAGTTCGTGTAAGTGTGTGTGGGTGTGTGCATGCACGTGTGCGTGTCTGAAGAAAGAGGATGAAGTAAAGTGGAGGGTAGGAGTGGCACAATGTGTGTGATCTAGTGGCTGGGCTGTGTCATATAAATGAAAGCATACGAGAAGGGAAGGTAAAGGAAGCTAAGAAATGGGAAAGTGAAAATGGTAACTACTGGAATGGAGAGGGGAAGGAGGTGCTGCAGAGTTACATACACAGTCTTTTTTGTCACGTGTCTGGTGTAGGTCTGGGCCAAGGTAAAGGGGAGAGTTAATGTCTGGCAGTTGCTTCCTGTTTTATCTGTCATGACTGGGTGTGAGGTATTGACACTCGAAATAGACCAAGAGGAAATGGGATGTGAAGAAGACGGAACAGTGAGAGGAAGAGAAAGGCAGGCTGGCGAGGCAATATCACAGCCGACGAATTATTCCCATAACAAAGCCAGTTGGTAATTTTGTCAACTCTGTTGTTAAATGTTTTGTATTTTAGTTTCGTTCTTACATAATTCTGATGATGCTATTGGTCCACGCTCTATTATCTTACATGCTCACTTGGAAAGAACATGTTTCTCGTGTCGGCATCACTGAGGACTGCGACACAAAGATTTATTTATTGCATTGGGCCACCAGCTTGCCATCGACAGTCACAAAACACGTGCACGCTCAACAGGTGGCTGGTTATTTTTAGAACATCGCCTTGTCTTCTCTCTCTCTCCCTCTCCCTCTCTCTCCCTCTGTCTCTCTCTCCCTCTCCCCCATCCTCTGCCCAACACTAGGATGCCAGCTAGTGCACACATACAAGAACACCATAAAATGCTAGAGTGTCTGCCAGCATATAAAACACTATTTTAAAATTTTTGCCCTTCAAATTTCTAATGTTCATTTCACTAGAGTTTATAATTGTGTACATATTAGGAAAAGCTCCCGCAGTCATGTGCCTAGTGCTATATAGAAACGGCTGGCGGACAGTAGCAAAAATGTGCGGGCATTAGCATGTGATAAGCGATAACCTTGCACGCAGCAGCTGCAGCCCGACATTGTCAATAGCACACACCGGGCTTCAGTACGGCGTTGCCAAGCAGCACTCACTGCAGGCAGCAGTTGATCATATCACCAGCCTTGCGTCCGTCACCGTGCATTGCCTTGCCACTTGGGAACTTGGACGGTGGTAATACACTATATTATTGACCTTTATGTCAGCAAATACAGCAATAACTTTCTTATAAACACACCCAATGTCACAGTTGTGTAAAAAAAAAAAAGAATTATATAATTTGAAATTACGTAATTTGAGTTCGAAAAAATGAAGACCCAAGTACTTCGAATTAACGAGGTTTTCCTGTATATCCAAAATACTTCATACTTGTGTACTGGTAATGTTTGTTGATACATGAATGTATGTAATAATTCATAGTGAGTTATATTTTACACATTTTAAAAAAGTCTCAAACTATTAATGTTTGCTGTTCTTTCCAGCATTCCTGTGATTTCATTCTTCTTCTGTCTTCATTTTCAGATATGTATGTACTAGAATGGACTTCTATGTTTTCATTCTTGTCGGAAATGATCTGAAGTCTGTCCACACTGTTTGGACTCACACTGTACATGGCTAACCTGGTGTTAAGCATGGACACATGACTTTGTAATGACAGACGAAGTGCTTAGTAGTCATATAAGTACATGTGCACTTCCTGTGGGAGCGAGTGTGTATATATTTGTGTGTGGTGTGCGCAGGGTGCAAGAACTTGCCTGCGGTAAAAGCAGGCGGGAAGTGGAAATCACCAAAGTGTTCATCTGAATACAGCCCAGTGGGGACCAAGTGTAACATTGTATGCGATGTTGACCCTCAGCTCATGAGCAGTATCGACGTCACTTGTACCAACAAGGGCTGGGTTAACCCCTACAACCTCCACATGAAACCTTCCTGCGATTGTGAGTACTACCATCTGTGCTAGATTACTATACAGCGATGTGCAGCATTGAAAGAAGTGTTAATGTTGTGTATGTGCCAGTTGACGAGTAGATGGTATTGTGTGTTAGCAGATAAATGGATAGACTGGTTGTTTGATGGATGGATGTGTGGATAGATATAGTGGAATGAAAATGTGTTATGTATCAGTGGTGCTGTCATGGCCTGTCATGGCAGCTGCGTGGCATATGGCCTTTATGGTTCTTTGCGCTGTACATATTGCCAACCTGTACCACTAAATATTCCACATCCATTTAGTATAATATTCACAAAATAAGTTTATTTATTTGCAGAATTTAGTTTTTATTGGTGATACTTATTTCACCTAAGTGTGTATTCATTTTTTTTTTAAATTAATTTTTGTCGAGAGGAATTAACAATATTTTTAGATTTAGTATTATTATTATTATTGTTGTTATTTATTTATTTATTTATGTATTTTGTGAGTTCCTTAAATGTAGAATTACGTAATTTTTTTATGTTGTGGTCTGTTCACTATTACTGAGATTTAAAAGTAAATGTTAGATGGAACCATTTTGCTATCAAGTATTCAATTTTGAATTGTAATATTTTAGTTACCAAATTTCAAATTTTTGAAGTTTTTAATTAATTAATTTTTTTTGGAGAAAGTTGTAGTACAGTACTCTTGAGGCCCTTTTTATCACATTTCTTGACGCTACTCCCCCGCTTCCTATTTACTGTGTCAACGGAAGACAAGCCTCTGTCATCTAGTCTTTTCACATGTATATGCTGCATTTGTAATTGACTTTGCTCACAGGCCCGACAATGCGCAGTTGTCTTCTGGAAAGTGAGATTATCCACGTAATAGATCATCTTTTTTTCTGCAGTGTCTTATTGTTGTCCCGGGTGACTTGAATTTGTAGAACTTGTAGCGACGGACCTGTTATAATTGCAACTTTTTACCAGTTCATGTAGCGATGTTAGGTAGTGTTCAAAACTTTCACCTTCCTATGGTACTTCAAAAACTTCATTCTTCTTGTGCTTTTTGTAGTTGCTTGCATCTTTGTCAGGAATGTTCGTGGGCGCTAAAATACTGGCAGATGCACTACTCATCATATTCCTACGAAGGAAAATCTTTAACTGGTCTGGAGAAGTGCCGTGATCAGTTCTCGTAAGGTAGTCTTTCAATTCAGTTTTCTAGTACTTTCAGGTCTGGAACGCCGTTTTGCTGTGCAAGTTCAAGTCTGGAGGTAACTTTATGTTAGGCCCAGTCGCCATTGTCATTTTGTAACTGATGCGCAATGTGTAGGCCAATTCACCACACAGTATGTGACGTCACGCTCCTCTCGGGTTGCTTCACCTCGGAACTGGAGCCGGACAGTGACACTTCCAGCCACGCCCTCGCAAGCTGTGTATATTCGATGATGAACTTCCTGAACTGTTACTGAATGGTAAAGTTGTTTGCCACGACTAGCTCCGCCGGTAATTTTACAGGATCAGTTTTAAGTTACCCTTGAAATGAAAAAGTTATAGTTCGTTTCAGTTTTTATTCTATTTTTTAACCATTGTATAACACAAAACAAAAAAAAAAAACCTTCCTCCAGTTGCAAATGTATCGTCGGGGAAACGGGCCGCAGCCAGCTCGCGCGACCGTCTCCGGCCACGACGTGATGATTTCTCCCTCTGCGATGGTCTTTTCGCCTGACCCTGTGACCACTACTGTGCATTTCTCAGCTAGCCAGTCACAGGCTTGGCCCTCGCTTGTTGCCTAATAAGGCGTACAAGTCTGTTTTACTGCCCCCCCCCCCACCATTCACCAACACTACCATACAACTATAGTGTCGGCCAATTGTTTACCAGGCTCCAAAACGCTTCCTAATACGGCAGAGGCCAAACAAAAAATAAACATGAGAAAGAATTTGATGCCTCTACCCCCGACCAAATATGGTATAGATTGGGTACCCTTGTACAAACAAAGCTATGCTGCCATCGCCCTTCAGCCATGTGGCTATAATTAAATTCATAATTCTCTAATTGAAATTTAAATTTCTTATATCAAAACATTATATGCGATTCCTTCCCCCAATACACTGTCACCTTTGGAGTTTAATAATTAAAAAAAAAAATTACATAAAAATGTCCTTTATATAGTCAGATAACCCTTAGGCCTGCAATGTTACAAGTAGAGAAATGTACTCAGCACTTCAGAGAATACTGTGTATACTCGTATACAGCGTGCCCTCAAGTATAGTGTGCACCATGATTCTTGCAGCAAGTTCCAGGGAAAAAAATTTCTGTGCCTTGCTAGCATGTAAAATAAATTGTGGGAGTAAGATGGTGTAGCAGCGCGAGAATGGCTAGTATGGATTGGCTAGGGGGGGGGGGGAGGATGGAAGGAACCTTGGCTAACAAAGAATAAAGAGAAGAAAGATGACATTCACACTGGCTAGAGAGTGATGGAGATGATGATGGTGTGCCAGGGGGAGGGAGTGTGGCTTGCCTTTCCCTCCCTTCTCCGCAGGTATCTATAAATAGCCCACCAAGGTCAGTTGCTGCCTCCCTGTAGCCAGTGTGTGTGCGTGTGTGTGTACCTACACAACACTCCCTCGTCCTCTTTCTTGCTGTGCGGTGTGTGCCGCTTTCAGCAAGTACCCCTCACCCCTTCCTTCCCCGTGATTATGTGCTATGACAGCAGAGCAAGCTTGCCTTTTTAATCTACTGTCCAGAGCTGAGGAGAAAGCAAGGCTCAGGAATGCACCGGGGGGGGGGGGTGGCTACAAGCAGAGGGCTGTGCGGCTCCAACCACCACCTTGCCTTGTCTTGCCCCTCTCCTCCCGAGGAAGGGGAGGAAAGAACAGGTTCACCTTTTCTTCTTCCTTTCTTTCCCCATGGAACACTGATCATGAGACGTCAAAATTAACTTCTCATGTTGCTTCCTTCCGTCAAACAAAAAAAAAAAAAGTTTTATTACAGCTACAGTTACAGCAAAGAAGGGAGGAGGGAGAAAAAAAAGGAAGAGGAGTAATGGTGGAGGAACCGGGTAGTGAGAATATTCTCCCTGTATCTTCCTCCCACTCTTGACATCTGCCAGTTTACGACTGCAACTCCGCCTGCTCCCCCCCTTACCACCCCCTATTTTTCTAATTTTTTTTTGTTTCTATTTTTTATGTATAGTGTGCACCCCAGAATTTTTATCAGTTGTTTTGGAATAAAAGTGTGCACAATACATATGCGTAAATACGGTATATCCTATGTCTCCACATTATAGTCTGTCTCACTTAAGAATTCCAGTTTTTGACAGTTTGAAGATTATCATGTGTACATATTTATACAGAAAAGTAATTTTAATTTTGATAAACTGCACAGTTTGATAGTCAGTTGAATATGTTTGTGCAACAATCACTTGTGGCAGAGAAAAACACTGCTTATTCCATAGAAGCAGCTGTAAAAAGAAATGCCAACACAATTGTCAAAAAGTGGAATTCTCATGTGGAATGGACTATACTGTGCCATGTTGTAGTTTTGCTTCACTCTTCCTTGTTATAGAATAATACATTCATAGATATTAATTAACATTGTTGCCTTTGTTCTTGTATCTATTCGGTACTCCCACATCTGGGTAATTAGTAACAAAAGACAGCCGTTCAAGGGTACCGCTAAACACACGACTCTAATAGTCTTCCCACCATTACAAGATAAATAATATTTGTCTTTGTAGTTACAATAGAACTCTTAGTTTACGAGCTATCATGGAGCCTGAATATTACAGCGCAGAATCATATCCAAGTATTTTTAACCTAAAATATGAGAATAAAGCATTATAATGAAGTGTCAAGTTATCTCTAATCATTAAATTTACATGTTTTTAAAATAAAATATTTTTTTATTTTAGTAGACATTTATACACACATTTATATGCATACATACATCATTTCTAAGGATTCCTAAAAATGGTGACTAGCGAATTTTGCGAAATAACACAAAGTTTGGCGTAGTTATTAATTTCCCATGAATTTAAGTATAATTTTGCTAAAAGCAATGTTTTCACACAAATTCAGATGCCTTGTTGGATGTTTTGTCACAAATCAATTGAGGCACAATCGACGGAATGTGTACATTTTCCTTCTAGATATTTCTGGATTTGTTTAATTATCGTTTCACTGTAATATCAGTCAATTTATGTTGTTTTAATAGATTTTCAATCTTTTTCACTCTTATTTAAACGGTTTAAATAACGTAAAGACAGGAATAACATTTATTTCAGACATTCGACCACGTAAAAAAAACTGTATACAGTAGAACACCGTTAATCTGGGATGGTCGGGACAGAGACAATCATGGATTAGCGCATTTCACGGACCAACGAGAAAAAGCCCGGAAGTGCTTCACAGACACGTGCCTGCTGTGTGCAGCTGGGTATGAAGGCCAAGGTCGTGTGACGTCACATTTCCCAAGCCACAATATGTCTGGCGCACATTGAAAACTGATGCAGCAGATGGATAAGTGTATTTACATACTCTATTTACCCAGGTAACCCCGCCCTGTGTATGCCACGTACCTGTAATTTTAGACCACCTCGGCAGGAAAAATTTTTTTTAAGCAAAAATTTAAAATTGTTAGTGCATTGCATGCTTATAACCACCTGTTTTCCATTAAATGATGAAGTACGCAGCCGCAATATTTTTATAAATCGGCACTCGCGCTGAACATGCGCCCACCAGTACAATAAATAAACTGGCCGGGCGGCCGTGTGATGTTTGGCAACAGCGCCGAAGTAGTGGAGAAGAAGGGAGAAATGTGACCTTGGCAGCTTTGTTCTCCCACCCTTGCGTGGCAGGACAATGACCATGTCACGGGCCAGTTCACAGCCAATTTTCAGTGATTTCAAAACACACATTTCTGTGCTTACATTGTAGCTGAACTGCCATTTTTCTTTAATGAATTGAAGCAGTCTTTCTTCAATTTCCGGAAATTTAGCTTTAGCCCCTCTAAATGCCAGTCTTTCACCACTAGCTGAACAAAGTTTGTCAATGTTTTTCCTCCAGTCTTGTATGCACGACTCATCGACATCAAATGTTTCTCCCGCCGCACGATTACCTATTACCTCTGCTTCACCCACAATTTTTAATTTTTCTGACACTGTTAAGGAACGCAACTTCTTGTGATTCATCTTGCAATCTCGCGTCTACAAATCACCCAAATAAACAATCCACTTATGTTGCCACCTGTCACTATGCCTTTAATCCACAGCAGGAATCCCGCTGTAGGAAAGACATGCGCGGGCTAGTGTTTTGGCGCAACTCGGCACGGCACGGCACGGTCTGCGGAGTCAAATAGCTGAAGCTCGGCTTGGCACGGCATGGCACATGCTGCCCGGTACACATGCACGCAGAGTGTGGCGGCAGCGCTGCGCATAGCCCGATGCGTTTATGATGGTAAATTTGGTGTTGCGTATATACTGCTGATGTGCTAAAATCTGTTAGTAAAATTCCATACTTATATTTCGGTTGTAATAAATCCTTTTAAGGAGTTTGCAAAATATGAAAAACCCACTCTGCCGCACAATAGTCAGATTGAGTGCCTTACAACCTACTTTCGCTCTTTTCCTCCCTGGCCATTACATTCCATTCGCCCCACAACCCCTCATACCTTCCTTTCAACGCATACCAGACCAGCCGCCTACCCTTTCTTCTGTGCGACGCCACGCGGTAGTGCTGTGCTGACTCGCAGTCTTTGTCTGCCGGCACACACAATGCTAATTATAAGCGCTGACTATTTATACTATGCGCCCCATTTTTTACAATTCCAAAATCGTCCTGAATTATCAGATTCCCGAATTAGCGCATCACGGATTAATGAGGTTCTACTGTATATATATTTAATAATGATGGCCATAGATACATGTTTGTACATATATTAATTCCACGTATTTTGCAATTAAAGCATATCAACTCACGCTTGGCCATAGTTACGCCGTTCAGAGATCTCAATATATCGACAAGATGGCGGCCGAGCGATGGTAGCGGCAACAAAAGTCTGAAGTCTGCATAGTTGCAATATATATCTCTATAACTTGACCCACGTGTGTTGATATTTGTAGTGCTTTGTTTAGGCATTTTCTGGAATGGTATGTTGCATTTATAATTTTGATTTTCGGTACGGAAATAAATGAAAAACATCATTTTATTTGGAAGACACCTTTTATTTGTACTAAAATATAATTTCAAAGAAAAATTTGTTTAAGTCAGTAATTGTTTACATAAACTAGAAGGATAAACACAACACACTTAAATTTTTTTTTTTCTGGGAGTGAAGGGGGGAACTAATTACCTCGGGACTAACGACATCGGCAATCTAACAACATATTTACAGGGCACCATGCAATGTCATTAGATGGAGGGTTTACTGTATTATTATTATTGTGGTTGTTATTTCTATTTATTTATTTGTTGGTGTATTTTGTGAGTTTCATAAGTGCAAAATTTCTTTTTTTAAGTTGTTGTCTGTTCACTATTATGGATATTAAAAAAAAAGTTGGGTGGAACCTTTTTCCTATCAAGTATTCAATTTTAAATTGCAAAAATTTTGTTAATGAAATCTTAAATTTTGAAAGTTTTTGGTTTTTTTCTGTTTGGAGAATATTGTAGTACTCATGAGACGTCTGTAATATCAGTACTTATACCAGGTGATGGTACAACTGTGGCTGCTTGCTTCAATTCACAAAAAGTAAAGACATCTTGTTCACGTGTATTTACCCATGTACTATGTGCCCCCATGTAAGACTTGCACCCCTACATTTTCATCATATTCTCAAAAAAAAATTTTTTTTCTTTCTTTTTTTAGTATACAGTTATGATTTGATTGTCTTTTCTTCAAAATTAATTAAATAGCATTGAAAAATTTTATGAAATAAATTTATGGCTGACATCTTAAGGACTAAATTACGCCCTTAGAGTACAAATATTCCTCAGCGCCATTTGACGTGCTGGAAGCAGGAATGGTGACAGCTCATGGTTGGTGGGCGCGCTGATGCATGGCACACGAATGCTTCGCAGCGTGTACTACACTCTGTCTTAGTTTTTGGTACATATAGAGTGCTCCATGTACTGTGGTGCTCTCTGGCGGAGCAATGAATCACTATCTCAGTCTTGGTTCTCTGCGCAGCCACATGCCGCGCTGCGAGTGCCCTAGATGTTCGCTCATCGGACCAGCAGCGAGACAAATTACCTAGGTGCACGCTGACTTGGCGCTGCTCGGCACGGCACGTCCCAGCAGGCCAGCAGCTATGATGCACTGTCTCATTTTGATGGATAATGCCGGCACTGCGTGTTTACTGCTTGTGTGTTACAATCTGTTGTTGAAGGGTTTCACACCTATTTCCCCATAATTATAAATTCTTCCAGCAGTCGATAATGTACTGTAAACCCTACTTATCCGGGCACTATGTATTTATCCAAAAACCTTGATTTCTGTGAATGACACGTACCCCGATTTTTCAATTCTGTTTTTGAGAAAAAGTGTGCGGGTGGTACATGGATAAATACAGTATGTGGTGTATGTTTATACTCTTGTATGGTATGGGTTTAGCGTTACTCAGGGTGGCCACCCAACTGGGAAATAGGGAAATGCTGGAAATAACCAGGATATTTTAAGAAACTAGGAATACCTTGATTTAACTAGTAATATTTCTTTGCATCTAAAATTTTTAAATGCTTATTCATGTTCTGTGACAGTGTTTCAATAAACAAGATTTTCACGACAACGATAACGTAAGGTTGTTTAAATGAAAATGTCAACAACTCGAGCGGCGGCCTGTTTACCATCACAACAATCATTAATTCACCCAGCATGCATCTCGGTCATATGACAAATGAACGCGACATGTTTTTCGGTCGTGCACATTCTGCTAGCCAAGTGAAAACAAATGTCGGGGATGTTTACCTGTATGTTTTAGTATTCGAACCAAGTATTTGTGTTTTCCTGCGTTAGTATTTTTGTGTTAGATGATGAAATTGTGCATTTAGAAGTTCATACATGTAGTATTTGTGGTTTAAATGATTTTAATAATTTTTTTGGTGGCGAAATTCCATTGATGAATTTTCACGAAGGGTATACAATTTGCTGTAGTATAGTACAGTTTGATTTTATATTTTTATAGCTTAATTACCACATTTACATGAACCGCAACAAACAGCACGTGTGTGTGTTCAAGATGCAGAAGTGTTACATCACTACTTGCAGTGATAAATACAACTGTGAACTTGAGTGTGTGAAAAGGAACCCCTGTAGTACAAATGCACTGTGCCAATTGTGTGATGGGAAAACTAACCACTCTTGTTAGTTATGCTAAAGGATCAAAGCAAAATTTTTTGGCAGCAAATAAGCTAAGGTTTTAGCATATGGATGTGTTTGTTAAAAAATACAAGATTTAGAGACTATTTATGCAGATTACTTCTGCAGATGTAGTGCCTAGTTTAGGTTTGCCTTGCCCAAACACAGGTGTCGAGTCATTAAAAACTTTTCTTTTTATTGTAGAAACGTATAAAACAGAGATTTTACGGTGTATGCGTATAGGAAGTGTTGTTTCATTTATTTGACATTTAATAGTACTGACAGTACCATAGCTAGTAAATTGCAGATATAGATAGAAAAAATTATCATGCACAGTTGTTCATAACATACCTCCATATTTCACTCAGAAGCTAAGATATACGTTGGACAGCTGTACTCCTGTAGTATGCAAAGAGTGTGTGTACTCCTTAATGTAATTAATGCCTATGTAGATAAATACTTTGTATTGTGTGAAAAATATTTAAAATACTTACTTTATTTGTAGTTGTGAATGATTTTCAAATTTATTTCGAAGCAATTTCAGTACATAGATTTTACGCGTGTAATGAGGGCAACCAGCCTTTAAAAACCTGGAAAGAAACAGGAATTTCAAAATGTCAAATGGATTGCCACCCTGTTACTAGCTTAAGTATCTACTGCTGCTGCAATGCTGCAACCAATATTTCATTCAGTTAAACCTTGCCACACCACAATACCATTAATTCATTCATGAACTGTCATTGTAGTACAGGCAGGCGCCGAGTTACATTAGGTGAAACTTAAACTCGTAATTATGTAACTTTCCGACTAAGATGTGTTGATGTGATAAAGCATGGTATGAGGTAGTGACTGATAAGAAAAACAACTTATACGGCACATTTGTGACGCTCGCTGTGTCTCTCTCTCTCTCTCTCTCTTCTTCATGTTTCGTTGATCACAGCAGATGTAGGCAGCAGTATCGCTTCTTACCGCACATAAGGTTTACACCCACAGTATTTCTTCTGCAGTTATTGTTCGTTCATCGGTAAAATATTCTAAACATAAGAATGAATGCTCAAACCACACAGTAAAAAGCACCGGGATTTCCTTGGTAAGGCCAAGGAAAAAGATGCAGACAGTAGTGATATATTTTTCAAAACAAGAAATTACATAGTTTGACTCAAAATTTAATAAACATTTTGTTGGTACTTTCATAAATATCCAAAACCATAGCATTTACCAACTTGAAAAATTGGCCAACATAGTGAAAATCATTTTAAAAAAACAGTCAAACTGATTTTTTTATAGTTGCTGTTGTTTAGCAGTAACAGTAGAAACAGGCGAGGATGTGTGGCCAAGTGCTTTGAAACTCAAGAAGCGCGAATCTTCACTACATTGAGATGACAGGTGAGACTGCAAGTGCAGATGTGGGCACAGCAAGCTAAATTTCTAAACTCCTTGCAGAACTAATAGAGGAAGGTCAATATTTGCCTTAGCAAATACTGAGCGTTGTTGAAAGTGCTCTGTTTTGGTGGCATATGATAAAACAGTCATTTATTGTAATGGATGAAAAATCTCTATCTGGATTTGAAGTCGCAAAAGATCATACCACTGATGTGGCTGGTTCTATTGTGTCGAAAGCTAGAAACTTAAACCACTTGTGGTTTATCATTTCTAAAACCTGCAGGTGTGTACGAAAATTGACGTGCATAAGCTGCCAGTAATCTAGAAATCTTTTAACACCAAGGTCTTAGCTACATGTACAGTGTTTGGCGGTTGGTTCAGTAATCATTTTGTTCCCAAGGTCAAGGAATATTCTGCTAAAAATTAAATTACATTTGAAGTGTTTCTTTTGGATAATGCACCTTGCTATGCAGAACTAGACAATTTCATCCTAAAGCATGAAGGTTAATTTGTGAACTTAACATTTCACAAACATTTATATTTTTTAGTTATAGAACAACACACTCAGTTCAAATTCGATCTTGTATACTTCACAGTTATTCCAGCACAGTACTCGCGCAGCAGATGTGTCTTAACAGATAGCACTGACAACTTCCTCCACGTAAGTTGAGAAGAAGTAGTGAATTGCCTCGGTGCAAGTAACTGCACTGACAGGCATAGGCATCATCTGTGCTTGCATAGTGTGTGTGAGCACATATAAGACTATTTACAATAACACTAGACACAACATGATACATGTCCATGAATACACAAACATTGTGGATGTAGGTATTTAACAGTTTTTGATATGACACAATGCCTTATGAACAGTTAATACTGTGGTTTCTCTACTGTAAAAGTATGCCCTAAACTTAGCACAGGTGAATTATATACTCATTTATATCCTCCCTCGGGGCCTAGGTGGCCGAGTAGTCAGTCCATTCGCCGTCCACCAAGGCAATTTGGGTTTGATTCCCGGCGGGGTCAATACCCGGATTTTCGCATGTGGGAATCATGTCAGACGATGCTGCTGGTCTGTGGGTTTTCTCGGGAGCTCCAGTTTCTTCCGCTCCTTCATTCCGGCGCTGCTCCATACTTACCTCATGTCACCCCTCACAAGCGCTAAAGACCTCGATGTCTAGAGCTGACCAAAATCTCTCACTCACTATACCCTCTTTCATTTAGAAAAACTAAGTGGATGTCCTACAATATCTATTTTGCTGTGTTGTGATCGTATCAGCCATCGTTCAAGCTTGATGTTGACTTTTTGGTACATTCAGATAACATTAGTGTTGGCATTTGACACTGTTTTATCCTGACTTGAGTAGTGGGGAGACGGAATGGCAGTTGATTTTATGGCGACTTGACTGAAGCACGATATTGCTTGACATGAACAAAGGACTTTTATTTGGACCTCTCTTTGCTCTAAAGGATTGAAATATATTTTTTAATGAATTGTACATTTAGCATTGATGAAGCAGATTGTCAGTTTCACTCACACTTAAATTGGATACCTATACAAGTGTCTAAAATGGAATATTAAGATTTTTTTAAAATTTGACTTGTTAATGGGTGAAAAGACATAATCTTGGTTTTTGATTAGCCTCTGAAAATTATTTAACTTGTTGAATATTGAGGTGTTGTTT
Organism: Medauroidea extradentata; assembly: GCA_003012365.1. Taxonomy (NCBI): domain Eukaryota; kingdom Metazoa; phylum Arthropoda; class Insecta; order Phasmatodea; family Phasmatidae; genus Medauroidea; species Medauroidea extradentata. The sequence goes on from PNEQ01056703.1 coordinate 14,336, forward strand.
TATTTAGGATGTTTCTTATTTTAAATACCTTAAACATAGCTGCCAACTCTTACGATTTTCCCGTACAATGTACGATTTTGTGCCCTGTTGTACGGTTGTACGATTCATGTGAATTATTGTAAGATTTTCAACTTTTAAATTTTTTTCCCCTTTTGGTTACTTCATATTAAAAAATGTGGTACTGAAGTATTGTAATGTCGGTACTGAACATGTGGTATGTAGATCTGACTTACAGTGTCGTATATATTAAAGAAACCTGTACTACCGTAGTTTCAGGAAATAGCGTGCTTCATTTAGCCATTGTACAATATTATTCACTACAGAATACAGTATTATTCACGTATCGTACGATCATAGCCCGGACATTACCGAACACACCCGATCGATTGTAGTTGTCTTCCAGGCGAAATGGCCGTCGTAACTCGTGCAAACAAAAGTCATGAGACTGTTTTAATTTGAAGTGTTTTTCCAGTTCACCGTTTCCGTGTAGTAATTGCTCAAGAACACGCATCAAATCTTGTGAACTGAAGGAAACTATCGTGTAATTCTTATTTCTTCAGCAAATATGGAAGCGAACGTCGTAGTTGCGTAGTGTTTGTAAACATGATTTTTGCCACTCTTAAATGTATAATTTTGTTACTGTGGCGGCGTATTTTAGTGCCGGTACTTGTATCAACGTCGCATATTTAATAGTCGTAAAACGTGGGAATATTGCAAGTTTCATGTCTGGAAAATACAACTTTGCAGTTTTTATAATGACGTGTTTATATACAGTAATTGCCAAACCGTGTGGATGTTAAAAACTGTTCAAAAATTTAAAGTATGTGGTATTAATATTGTATAAGAGATTAAATGCTCTCACATCTGCACGTTCAACGATGTACGATTTATTTCTCAAATCCACAGTATTTGCAGTGTTGGAGAGTTGTAGTTAGATGTGCCAAGTGTTATTAAATTGCCTAATTCGCACTGTAAGAATTTTTCGTGCATTTATGGAATTGTGAAAGAGAATTTAAAAGCTGTGTTACCGGAAATCGTGATGTAGGGGCCTATGTATTGGTGTATTAAAATCGGTAAAGTTTGTAAACTTGCAGAAACCGAAACTACCTATACTAGATTTGTTTAGATTTGAATGAATATTAAAATTAAGACAGTATTTGTGATGGTACAACAAAGTAAGCCTACTGTAAAATATGTTCATTAATTTCCCTGTTTTTTGTTTTCTTTATAATAGCCCTAGGGAGGTTATGTAATTTTAGTCATGAACACAACATATGAATAGTAGTCAAAATTGTAGCTAATTTTATTAATTATTCAGCATGTTCTAAATTTATTTTGCATACAACTTTTTGTCATGTTCACAGTGTAGTATTTTATTTAAAAAATAGCTAAAGTGTTTTAGTTCGATGGCATTTACATATACACAACACGTGAAATGCCGTGACTCGTTTACGCACAATTTTACTAATTTTGAAAATTGTACTATTTCTGAATCCTTAAGGTTGGCAGCTATGCTTAAATACGTAAGTTATTGTACTGGATAAAATAATTAACTATCAAGGGGAAATCTTAGTTTGTAAACCATTTAAAACAGGCAATTCAGTTGTGTTTGCAGATGAATGGAGGGATAGGTACGTGGGTAGATTAATAAAAATGTGTTTCGGTAGATGAGCGGATAGGTTTTTTAATAAATAGATAAATGTGTTGGTGGATAACAGGAGTTAGCTTGACCGTAATAAGTCGTATTGTAGACGGTCTTTCTAACTCACATATCATTGATGTTTGCACTAAGTTCTGTTCTTATAGTTTGACTACATTGTTATGAAAGCTGTATTTCATTTTCAAACATAATATGCTGGAATGAAATTGAATGCTTTCTTCCCTGTCAGGAATCATCAGAAGTGTGCCCACAGTGTTCAGACTTTCGCTGTATTCGACTAGCCTAGTGCTGAGCATGGTTACAGGACTTATTAAATGGCAGATGAAGTTTTCAGCAGTTTTGCTAGCACACGTGTACTTCTGCTGGGAGAGAGTGTGTATAATGTCATGTGTGGTGTGTGCAGGGTGCAAGAACTTGCCTGTGGTGAAAGATGGTCAGTGGAACTTACCAGAATGTTCGTCTGAATACAGCCCAGTGGGGACCAAGTGTAATATTGTATGTGATGCTGACCCTCAGCTCATGAGCAGTATCGACGTCAGTTGCACCGACAAGGGTTGGTCTAACCCCTACAACCTCCACGTCAAACCATCCTGCGACTGTGAGTACTGCCATCTGTATTGGAACACCAGTAGTGATATATAGCAGTGGATGAAACTATGTATGTTTGCAGATATTTGTATTAGTAAATGAATAGATGTAGTAGTATGTTAGCAGAAAAATAGATAGAAGGGTGTGTTGATGGTGGATGTAGGGATGTGTGATTCGATTGATAAATGTATTGTTTTGGTGAAAGGTAAATTACTTGATAGGTGTGGAGGTAGATACTGTATCATACCTGCCAGCTGTTACAAATTGTCTGGAAGTTTTGTGGATTTTAATGCTATTTTACAGTTTTACAATCTCATTTAACATCTTATAAGTTTCTGACGAAAATATTTATCACTTAATTTTTTATTGTGTTTTACATGGTTCTTTGCCCTATTAGCTACAGATATTGGAACATAAACAGTGCCAGTCTGTAGGATCTACTGGACTTTCTGCTTGTTTGCTATTGGTTGGCCAAGTCACGTGACATACAGACCAGCAAGCCGGTGATCACTGTTTATTAGTTATTATGATAATGGCTGATGCTATTGTTAATGGTGTTAATGGTTTAGGCAAAGACAAATGTGTCTAAAAATTTTTGATTCTAGAAATGTTTTGTGGTAGTATGATTCAAAGTATTTTGCTACGTTTGTAATATTTTTAACGTGCTAAATGTGGTTTATTAGTGTTGGCGAGTTAGTGGTTTTTGTGTAGGTCTACACAATCTTTTGATTTTGATTGTATATTTATGTCATGAGGTCGACTATTAGTACCTAAGTTAGTCAAGAAAAAATACTTCCAGACTTACAGTGTTTCATGCGCCGTTGAGTTCCAGTGTATTTTTAAATCACAGTAAGGAGAAACTTTTGTGTTTTGCGCAGTTTGTCATTGTGATTTCAGTATTTTTCACAGAGGTAGATGTGATATAAACACACATGTTAAGTATCCCAAGCATATGAAAAACTTAATTTTCTCAGGAGGAAAATAAATGGATTGATAGTTTGTTCACTGCAATGCGGGATGGGGAGTGACGGAAGGCAGAATGTTTGTTTCTGTTTTGCGAAGCATAATATTGCTTTAAATGCTGCAAACCATGCAGGTGCTTTATTCAAAAAGATGTTTCTAAACTTTAAAATAGCAAAAAAATTTGTTGTGGTCTTACGAAAGCCACGTGTATTTTAATTGAAATACCTTGTGATGTAATTTTTGAAATTTTGAAATGTATACAGTTCACTGCATTTTATATGGCCACAGATGGAAGTAATGATACAGATAAAAAGTTATACCAGTTGTGGTTATTTTTTTTTTTTGTAATGAAAATAAAATAGTAAGGTTCTCACAGTGCCTGAGTTAGTTAGTCTGTGATTGGAGTGGCAAGGACATAGGAAATATTTTTCTTTACAACTGGAAATGACAAATTAACCTCTAATAAATTGTATCTCATTTTGTTGTGACAATATACCAACTATGGTCGGGCGTAAGAATGTTGTAGCAGCTTTACTCCAAGAACAGCACAATGAATTAATAATAGTAATAGAGTGTTCATGTCATTTTATAAACTTGGCAGCTGACAAGGTTGGAGCATGTTTGCCACTAAAAACTAAGGAAATCCTGGCAGACATATTTATTTTTTAGAGAAAAGTGCAAAACAAATAGAGAAACTTTAAAAATTTCAGCAGTTATGCAATGTGACAAAAAATTAACACTGAAGCATGTCTGTACGAGGTGGCTTTCACTTGGTAGAAGTTTGAAAATATTTATGGAACAGTGGGCACCATTTACGTAGTATTTGTCTTAAAGAAGTGTCTGCAGTGAAGAAATAAGAAATGCTATTTCTGTGATGCCATTCAAGATCCCTAAAATAAAATAATAATGTGCAGATATTCCTGTTTCATCAGAAATGAGTAAAAATCATACAAACAGAGAATTTGATGCAAATGCATGCACTGTGGTAGTAGTAAACAAATAGATATGCCTGTTTCGTCAAAGGGAAGTAAAAAACTTGGGAAACAGTAAACAAATTGTGTTGGAAGATGGATGTAGCATTGACCCAGTTTTGAAAAATCAAAACTTGTCTTTAAGCCATGAGGAAAAGTTATTTTTTTCTTTCTTTCCTCTAAACTGAATTAAGCATTTTGTACATTCATTTTGTACATTATACCAACATATAACAAGGTAAACGTCTTACTTCTGTCTGTTTCACCACTGATACATATGCTACAAGAGACTACAGAACTATTGTCAAAATTTGTAAAGCCAAAAGTTGTGAAAAGCGGTCATATTCTTCTACTTAGGTATCATTTAATTGAAAACCAAGGGAAGACAATAGATGTTAAACCTCAACTTTAGTATTCAATACTGTGTGTGATTATGAGCCCTCCCGGCTCGTGACCATGGGGCAGAAGGCCCCTTAAAACTTCGGCTCCCCCACACAACAAACCCAACGGGCCAAAGCCTGAAGTTCCAATTCACTTAAACACTGGGCGAGTCCCCAGATCACCCCTGACCAATGCTTATAGCAGTCGGGTATTGTGTTGCTTCGGGAAAACCCAGAATTTGAGACTCACAAATACACTTCTTAGGTATGTATTTCCGCTCATTTACAATACAATATATCAATTTCACATTCACATAACAGTCCAATTAAAATTATGATTACCATATCCAAGTCTCTGTTCATCATCCACGTTTTATACAAACGCCACTCGTTCAAGTGCACACAACTACGTTTTCTTACTTATGAGAATTTTACAACATGGCAACATCCAGAATTTACATACACTACTGTACATTTACGACACACTTTCCATTTTCAACCTCCTGTTTAAACTGGACGGCTTTTTAAGTGCGCTACTCCCGATACCTCTAGCAATGGCGTTCATCCGATTTCCATGCAGATCAGTGATCAATACAATCCACAAATCCGTAGTACTTGGAGAATAGGAGTCGAGGTTAATCCACTCCTAGTCCAATTGGGCAGCTATTATAGCCCCCATTTCTCCGGGCCTCACAAGGCGTCTTGGCGGACAAGCAGCTGGCAATCCTTCCCAAGCGACGGGAAAAATGTCCCAGCAAAATAACTGAACGACACAAAGGCAGCACACTCACCACTTCCAAGTCCTAGAGGCTAGCTCTCCTACTTGTATGTAATTTCTCCAAATTCTAGCAGCACCATTCAGCTCAAACGGGCCACTACCATTTCGCTCATGCAGAGCAAAGCAAGACTCTCCAACTCCAACACCTCCTCCGACATCGTCGGGGCCACCAGGCTCTAGTAGCAAAGACTCCAGCTACCTCTTCACCCTGCCACTTCCAACACTTAAGTGAGCCTCTCTAGTCTGGCCAACACCAGACACTTCCCCTCCCCCACTCTGCCAGAGACCACACCCTCTCCTCCCCTCCAGGCCTACCCCTCCATGGCCAGTGGAGGGCCAGGTCCGAAGTTAAATGGGAAGGCTCAGCTCAAATGACTGGGGTAATCCCCTCCCCCCAAAATATGAGCCACAGAGAAGTCAATGGAGCAAACTACCTCTAGACTCTTATAAAAGATCTAACTCCCTCCCCTCCCCAGAAAGGGGGCCCAAACTCAGGCTACCCTGTTCATCCTACATGAACTAAACTGAACCCCTGTTCAATTATATTGTAAACAAGTTTCCCCTAAAGCGTAAAGCATTTAAAAAATGCAGAAGTTGTTAGAAGGAATGCGTTTGAATCAGCACAATTCTCTACAGTTAAGAGGGCATGGTAGATACGTAAGCGCTGAATTCTTGAAATGAGAGGGGCCGCGGTGGCCATATGATAGGCCATTCGCCTCCCACCAATGCGATCCGGGTTCAATTCCCGGCGGGGTCGGTCCCTGGATTTTCACATGTGGGAACTGTGCTGGACAACACAGTTTGGTTGGGTTTTTTTAGGGGATCTTCCGTTTCCCCGCCCCTTCATTCTGGTGCTGCTCCTGATAATTATATTTGCGAACTCTGTGAGCAAACATTTACCCAGAATGATGCATTTGTTAAGAAATATCTCTTGTGCCACGATTAAATGTACGTGAATTCTGTGTCAGAGATTGTTCTTCAGATATACGTTACTCAAGAAAAATTTTTGTTCAGAAAGTTGGCAAAAATATCGTCATAAGATTTCTGTTTTTTTTATTTTTGCAAATTGGCTTCGAGAAACCTATAGTTATAAACTGATGCTTTTAGTGCTATATAATATATCGTGCATAGTTAAGTATTTTGTGGAATTATATCCTTTTATCCTTCCTCTGAAGGAGAAAGAAACCAGAGATTCAGCTATGGATGAAGTTCAGCAATAATTTGTACCACTTCAAGTTGACAATATTTCATCTGTTCTGGAAAAATAAGGTGCAATTGATGTCATGTTGGCAGAATTGTTGTTAAGAATTTGCGGAGTAGATGGCCTCCTGAAGTATGGTAGACTTTCAAAGATAATGTTATCGATTCTCTGCATCTCCCACAGTAATTCTTTATTGAATCTTATTAAATTTGTTTAGTGTTGGTAAAAGTAGCCTATTTTTTGTGAGCTATGAAAGTTGTTTTACTGTAGCTATTGTTTCCTAGTATTTGGACAGTATTGATTCATGTTAACAGTAAGTTACCTAACTTACAAAAAAATCAGATTTGGTTTAAATATTTTTTGTGTAAGTTTACATGTAGATGTAGCTAGTAGGTAGTTTAGTTTTAATGTTCAGATAATCCACGTTGTTTGGCCACATGGTGTGTGTGCATGGCTTGACTAATGCTAAGCATGATTACATGACTTTTTAATGACAGATGATTTGTTTAGCAGTTCTGTAGGCACATATGTACTTCCTGCTGGAAGCGAGTGTGTATAAAGTCATGTGTGGTGTGTGCAGGGTGCAAGAACTTGCCTCAGGTGAAAGATGGCCAGTGGAACTCACTAAAGTGTTCAGCTGAATACAGCCCAGTGGGGACCAAGTGTAACATTGTATGCAATGCTGACCCTCAGCGCATGAGCAGTATCGATGTCACTTGCACCGAGAGTGGCTGGGATAACCCCTACGGCCTCCACATCAAACCTTCGTGCGACTGTGAGTACTGTCTTCCATATTGGATCACTAGCAGTGATATCTAGCAATGGATATAATAGTTGTTGTGTGGATAGCTGCGTTTGTAGACAATTAAATGGATTAGTTTGTTGGAAGATAAATTGATAGATATGTACATAGTTTTGTTTATAATCATTGTAGTGATAGTTGTTGTACATGAATAAATATGTATAGTTTTTTTGGTAGGTAAATGTAGTCAGATAAGTGTGAGACAGTTCGGTGGTTCACCCTCGTATGGTCAACCAATCTTGATTCAAAATTATGATGGCAGGCAACGACTCGTGCAAAACATTAATTTACAGTGAAACCCCTTATTTACGCTTTTCGGGGGGACAAGGCAAGTGTAAATAGAGAGAAAATGTAAATTAAGAGAAATCTTTGGCACCGTTGGTACGAGACGTGACTGACTTATGGACTGAATTGATGGCTATGAGGGTGAGTGCCAGCAATACTCCCCAGTATCACACTTTGAGACATTATCCCTGGGTATGGGTGTTTTGGTCGCGTGCTTGGTGATCGTCTCGTTCCAGGTGTGGTGACGGTTTAGTTTTGCTTATCTGTCTTGAACACAATTATATGATTTGGGCTAATAACATGAAATCACTATTATCCCTTTGCACCATGATTTATTACGTACTGAATACAGCGTGTCTGAATGAATTCTATGCTAAGTCAGTCCAATGTGTGGTGGTGGAAGGAAACCGTGCTCGTACCTGTTTGAGTTGAATGAGGGGTTGTGCGGGGTGCTCCCACGGCATTTGAAAATGCAGCTCCGTATAGAGCAGAGAAACGATGGCCGCTGTGATGAACCACGGTTTTGCTCGGGAAGTCGGCGTGAATGATGGATGTATGCTGGTGTTTCCAACTATGCAATTGTATGGTCGAACCTATCCCCGAGGTACGCAATTGTATGGTAATGGTTGGCACAATGATGACGATAGTGGTACTCGCTGATGAATGTGGCTGCACGCAAGAATAGAAATGCAACTTATGTGAACCGTATGCAAAATTATGTAGATGTTTGAATGAATGCACAATGCCCCTTTGTTCACTCTACAATCATGGTAATGGCATAGTTAGTGATGAGCATGTGGTTTCACAAAACCGACCGTAAAATATTATTTGATGCATGAAAGTGATACATAATTACGATACTGAATAATACAAACATGCCCTAACAAGTTTGACAGTTAAATACAATGAATAATCTTCATTGACGTGCGGATGGCTGCAGATTATAAAGTCCTTAGCCAATGTAGCATGAACAAAGCGCACACGTGGTTTTAAATTAAAGTACCATTTACTGTAATAATGATTAAATGAAGCGGAATGGTATTTTCCGAGTATATACTTGGCGAAAACGTGTACGAAAAATGATGATCCAGTGTATTAAATAACTATGGTAACCTACTCCTGTGAAACAACGATGGAGCGTTCACAGACAGCTTCTTACCTCACCAGAAACATGCGACGAACTGCCTGGAGGAACATGGCTGCTGATGGCTCATGGCCTATTGCCGTGGCGTTCACTTCCGGCACCACACACATGACTGTTGTATTTTAAATGAATTATTATGTTAAATATAGAAAAATGGCACAAAATTAATTATATATTGCAAAAACAGGTTACATGTTGACTCTGGCATTGAATCCCTTAAAAATATGTTAGTTATGGTTTAAAATGTTTAAAATGAGTCGGCCAAACCTCGAAACATTTCCGTGCGGCGGTTTGAATGTCCGTCGTGATCACTTTTGAGAAAAGAAACTCTAGAACACTAAATTAATAAAACATTTCATGAGTCTGTGGTCATGCACACGCTTATTCTTATGTGTTTATGGCGACGTTATGGGCTTACTGCCCCTGCCAGCCTTTGGCCGAGGCCGGCGTTATTTTTAAAAACTCATTCAGCTTTCTTTGTTACGTACATTTATTTTCGTGTTATTTAAAAACTCTCTACATGTAAAAGCAAACTACAGTAAAATTTCGTTGTTACTGCCTCTTTTTTACGACCATCCCGTTTTTACAACCTTTTTTTTGAGGAACCGTAAAAAATTTGGTATAAAAAAGATGAAAGTTTAAGAAAAATCTACTGAAAAATATAATTCTTCACTTATTGTTCATCCGTTTGCATTTTTGTTGGCGAGTGCTGTACTGTAAGAACTGCACAGCTAAAAATAGGTAACAGCCCTTATAGAGCGTGAGTCTATTTCTCTCTATAGTCTACTGTGTTTGACAACATTGAAAAATATTTGTAGCAAATAAAATTTGTAATGCTGAGTGTTGGAAATACGTGAGGTTTATTAACATGAAAATTCAAATTATTTTCTTTCTACATGAAAATAAAAGTTACTAGTTTTAAGATACTTTCCAATTACGTTAGATAGAAAATAGCTTAAATCTCTCACACTCTGATCACACACATAGTTAAGCATCATTTAAAATAAATCCTGGGTTCTGAAGTTCTAGTAGGTAAGGTGTAATGCAGGGTGTCTACCGGTCACGGAAGTCACGGAATTTTACAAATGGTCACAGATTTTGTTTAGGAACAAGCACTTTATTTTCTCATGTTTAAATTGCGCTCATTTATTTGCAGCTTTGAAAAACAAACATATACTTCGCTAGGAATTCTCTGTAAGTTCAACCTTTGTGCTGGACCATGTTTGGAACATGTGCCCTTTTAACGATGGCACGGCCAGATATTGTATTTGTGCTGCAACAGTCGAGTTAATGTAAAAACGGCGCATCAACGAGTCCAAACTTAGTCACTTGTGCCGTTCCTACTTGTTGCCCAGTCGTGTTTACTTTAAAAGATGCTTGTCCTGCTGATGTGTAGTGCTGATAATGCATTACCCTCTTTTTTTGTTGTGCCTTCACTTCGCGCGGTAGTGACACAGTTTTATGCTACACAAACACAATCATTTATGGCCGAATGATTTGCGAATTAATTTACTTTATGTCATACATTTAACGCATCTTGAGCAAATTCTGAAGTAATTTAATGCTACCTTGTCAATGTGAGCTTTTACCAATCGTGGATCTGAAATAAATAGTAACACATTGTCTCTCTGTACTGGCCTTTCCGCCCAGTCCTCATACATAACAAGCTGTGAATGCATAAACATTGACTCTGCCTTCTCTCAGAAGATTGGTGAATTTGAATCTGTGAGCCGCCGTGTGCTGTCCTAATGAACTCGAGACGTTTTCCCCCCCCTCTCCGCTCCCGACGTCAAGAATGTGCTTCGGTTACGCTCGGCCGTGGTCGGCCGCCTTCGTGCCTCCTCCCCTCCTTTCCCCTCCTCCCGGCCGTCTGCCGGGTGGAGAGTTGCGTGAGCTGAGCCACTCGTCTCCACGCTTTCGTTCGATGCGTATGTCCGCTC
>PNEQ01056704.1:7607-25147 GCA_003012365.1 Medauroidea extradentata
TTTTTTTTTTTTTTTTTTTTTTTTTTTTTTTTTTTTTTTTTTTTTTTTTTTTTTAGTAAAATGCAAATATAAAGATTTACGTTTCGCCGAAAAACCTGAAAATCAACATATTTGGTTAGTGGTAATTTGAAGCAAAATAACAGAGACAACTATTTAAGGTGTTTAAATTGTTTATATCCTGTATGCTGAAATTATCACACTTTGAAATAAAAAAGAACTACAATTTATAGCTCTTCACTGGCAATCAGAATAAAGTGCTACGTTATTAAAACAAGTGAATTTACGTGTTTTCTGTTTCTTTTCAACTGAGTAGAGAGCACTTCTGTCCACGTATTTGTGAGCCAAACTCATAAAAACTATTTTTTGAGGTGTTTCCCTTTTAAATTGGGCCATCGATATGTCCTTCAGGAACATCTTGGGACAGAAACAAACGGCTCTATTAAGCTTGATAAACAAAGTGGAGAGTGGTATGTAATTCTTGACTAGACATAGTCACAGATCGGTAAACGCTTGCCTGGCGCCAGTGGCAGCTATGCATGGCATGGCAGTGACCACTGTGGAAGGTATCGGTAGTACGAGGACTAGACTGCACGCTGTACAGAAGAGGATAGCAGAGTCACATGGCTCCCAGTGTGGCTTCTGTACTCCAGGAATAGTCATGTCCATGTACACTCTGCTCCGCAACAAAGGAACCCCGTCTATACACGATATGGAGACAGCATTGCAAGGTGAGATCTCTCTGATCTTCGCTAGAGTGACCTCTGGCTATCTGAATCTGTTTTCCATGTGTATTTTGTGTGTTATCCCAATTTTCGCTCCCTTAAATTTGGCAGGACATGGTACACAGTACTTTTAAAAAATCATTATTTTCTACATAGAATGTTTCCTTTAATTTTTTAGTTTTTCACTTTATTAGTATTTATGTTTTCACTCCCAACTCACTTTGTTTGATTCACAACTTCCCAATTGATTTGTTCTGTGTTTGTAGTTAATTTCGTCTTTATCTTCTTCTCTTCACTTTCGTACAGACTCAGCTTCTCTTATTCTGTTTCTTTACACTATCGCGTTGAAAAAAAATGTTTTTAATACTTTCTCCACGAAAACGGCATTCTCTCCTCCTGCATCTTGTATGCCACCACGAACGCTTATCAATGCTACCAGAGACCTGTCATGAAGGTACTCCACTTATTCTTACTTGTTACTGGAGAAACCTCCTTCCGCAAAGGCACTGACATGGAATAAGTGGACTCTGACTACTTGACACAGATCATTGTAGTCTTCTAAGGCTTTAAATTGTTTGGTATAAAAACTGACGATTCGAGATTAGCTCAGCAGAAATTTTGAAAACTCATCTCGTCAGTGTGAGATGCAGAGTGACCAAACTAAAGGATGGCTCAAACAGCCAGATTATCAGTCTGACAATGGTTCGTCAAAAACATTCCAACGCATGTTGTAAGTCAGTGTTGCATTGTTCTATTTTAGTCGATATATTTTAGGTATCAAGACAAGAATATGTTTGAACAAATTTATACTTGAGTGGGCTGATCTCGATAAGTTTCCCGACAATCTTCACCGGACAGTTTTCTGCTTCTAGATGATTCTTTTCCATGTATACCTCTTAACAAGCAAGTATTGCCTTGCAGCTGGTCCACTCTTGACTTGTCGCAGTTTCACACAGTTATCCACATTTTCCACGTCTTTGGTGTTGGGAATGTGTAAGCAGTATGATTACTTTCTAGAATGGTGGGTTCAGCGAGACTCTCTATTAACTCTCGATTAAGATTTTCTACAGCAGAATGTAGAAGTAAAGAAAGTAGGATTTGGTGTTTGAAACTCTCTGAGGAAGGGTTCAAATGCAGAAGCGATTATTGAGAAGTATAATTTATGGAGGAAGCAGTCTTCAAGAAACGTTGCTGACTTTTTAACTGAGAAGACATCAGCCAACGATGCATTCTTGCTCTTGAAGTGAGGCGAGGTAGAAACTTGAAGCCCCGTCACGATTAACAAAATTTTCAAGCCATTCTTCTAGCATTGCTTAACAACGGAGCCGGCAACTAAATAATATTAAAACCTTCCCTCGCAAGAAAGACATCCTGCTCCCTAACAATAGACCCTGCTCCTTGCTCACAATGTTTCTTGATCTTCCTAAGACGTCCTGCTCTCAATAACAATAAATCCTGTCCCCTTACAATAAACCCTATTTCTCTATCAACAAATACTGCCTTCGTTGACAGTAAGGACTGTCTTCACTAACAATAAATCCTGCCCCTGTTTCTCTGTCAACAAATACTGCACTCGCTAACAATAACAACTGTCCTCACTAAGAAGTAATTACTGCACTCATCAACAATATATCATGCCCCTACTAACAATCAATCCTACCCTTCCTAACAAATCATGCACTCACAAACTATAAGTACTGTTTTTCCTAACAATAAGTTACACCCTCACTAACTAAAAATAGTGCTCTTACTATTAATAAATCCTGCCCCACATAACAATAAATCCAACCCTACTCTAACCCTACTCTAATTCTACCTTCGTATTGAATTCTCTACTCTCTAACAAATAATTCTGCCCTCCATAAGAATAAATCATGCTGCTGCTGTTACTGATAATAAACTGTGTCTACCTAGCACAAATCATGGCTATGCTCTTGTTTGGCAGTGTTCTGTTTTTTGTGACCGTGGGGTGGGGTAAGGGTTCTTGCTGCCCGAACGTCTCAGGGGGGCCATGCCGAACGTATTCAAAATACCTCGTTACGACAATTTAATAAAGAGTATGTTGTTACTACTGTACCACGACAGCTAGTCCCGCGGGAAAAATGCGAACTACCGCTGTGTTGTCCTTGACCACGGCGCGCAACTGGTGTGGCGCACCACAGCACCGGCCATAATACTGTGGCACAGGTAGCTGGATCGGTTTTCGCCGCGCTACGTCTCCACTGACAGTGTGCCATGAACTCTTGTCAGGTGCAGTACATTTCCCCTCCCTGTGACGTGTCTACCTACTACTAGCGCCAGGCTTCTTCCCCTCACAGGAGGACTAGTTGTCGTGGTCGAGTAGCAGTCAGGTGTGCAAGTGCGGCAACATAAGAATGCTGTGACGTGACTGGCAGGTAACCTGTGTCGCTGCACCGGCTACCGACCAATCCTGGAGGGTTTCATGGCATTCACCGAGGAGTGGGAGAGGAAGCAGGCGGCGCAGTACAGTAACGGGATGAACGGGGCGTGCGCCCTCGGAGACAAGTGCTGCAGGAACCAGGGTGGTGCGACATCCAGCGAGGACGGTGTGCTGTACGACAAGAGCGAGTTCCTGCCGTACGACGCTACCCAGGAGCCTATATTCCCACCTGAGCTCAAGGTCAGTCGAGTGAATGAGTGAAGAGATTTTGGTCAGCACTTCAAGTGCCCGCCTATGCTCGTTACTGAAACGAGCGGCCCTGGACTTGGGAGAGACTGGGCTAGACTGAAGTTGGGGAATTCCTGGGGAAACCAGTTTAAGTAATAGCATTTTACTGGCACCCTGATAGTGATGTAATCATTTGCGCGAACATCAATACCATGTTTTAACGTTAAATAATCGGGTCTCTCGTATACCTTCCAGGGCCGCTTGTTTCTGTCATACACTATACTGGCCGTGTGTTAAGTGTGAGAGAGGCACGGCGCCAAGGGCGATGTTGACCTGCTCATCTGGTGCGGTATCGCCTCTACCGCAGGACAATGAAACGGCACGCTGTGGTATCGTAGATCATTCGCCTGACCCATCTTTTTATTGCTGGAAAGTTGTAAACAAAGTCCATTGCATGTTTCTAGAGTAGTTTCACACGAATCCCGCGAGTAGTTTGCCAGAAAATGAAAGGTTGAAAAAGTTGTACTTATCCATTTTGATAGGCTCCGAAAGTATTTTTCTAATTTACAGGATGCTTTGAAATCACTCTTCCATAATCGTTTGAAGCGTATTTTACTTTTGTACTGTACACTGACACAGTGGGTATATTTTGAAATGTTTCGAATAAAATAACATATTCGAACGCGCTGCAACATCTTTTAAGCGCGCGGTAGGCAAGGCCCTTAACATCTAGGTCTGTATAAAAAAAAATTTCAAATTGCCACCATTGTATCATAATAGGTAGTAATGCAAAATGTTCAAATGCTTTCACTTTTAAAAATATTAACACAATTAGAACAAAACACTTGACAGTCACTTGACCTTACAATATGTATAGGCCTACCGAGTTTGTGAAATTCTGAAAAAGACGTTTATTCGAGCCGCTAAATTATGATGTGAGAAATGCTACAGTATGTCTTGATAACGTACGTGACTTTACAAGCTAAGCCGTTATTTTCAAAATTTCTACCATATCAAATTATATACGACACAATTACACCAGTTTCAACTGGATGAGGGCATATTCACATTTTATGTTTTTTCCATTGTTTTATTAACTTTGTTGCATACATTTCTAGTCATGTCTCTAACGCCCATGCTGTCTACTACATATTAAAACTTGTCATCAATATACGTCGTTAAACGTTTTATCAAAATAATCAACATTTGTTGACAGGAAGCCAGGCACAGTAGCCATATCTGTAACTACTTGTTTGGATTTGAAGCTGCAAAACTTACTCTATTTAGTTAATATGTTGCAAATTAGCTAAACCGTTGTTAATCGTATCCTTTCAAATTATCTGCTGGTTTTCCATATATTAAAATTTATAATTTCAGGAGGGAGTTTGACGAAAAAATGCAAGTTAAAAGTATTCATAGGTGGTTCAGGATAAAATGATCACTCAAAAAAGCCCTGCCAAAGTTCTATTTTCAACCAGTTCGTATATTTCCGCGTGTAACGGCAAACGACGGGAAATGTCTAACCTCTCTGGACACATCATTTTATGTTTGCGCGTGTAAGATAAATTGTGCTGACGGTATCAACCTTTATTTAGTTTGATAAAAAAAGTTTATTCATTATATATAATACAAGTTTGTCGATTTCGGTTGATTTTTTTTTTTTTTTTCAGAATGGTTGTATTTAAATGGGAAAATACATGGAACTATATTGCGTAATTTCGCTGCCAACCATACAGGCAGTAAGGAAACTAGAGTTAATGTTGAATTATATGCAGTAACAGCTAGTGATATTTTTCAAAGGTTAAATTTTTAGTGTTCACTTTATCCCGAACATTCTATATAATTGCATTTTTCTTTTCACCAGTTAATTAGAATGTATATAAAATTTTACTGGATTAACCAAACACGTTTATGTTAAAGTTACGATTATACGTATGTATGTTTTCAGATGTCGCCTGATAAGTACAGCCGAAGTATTGTTATTAAAGGCAAAAGATCAACATGGCTCCGACCTACTAGCCTAGAAGAATTATTAAGTCTCAAATGTAAATATCCAGACCTAATGTCTCGTATTGTTGGCGGGAACACTGAAGTGGGTTAGTATTTTGTTGATTATTTTTGTCTCAAAATACAAAAGGTGTTGAAAATAAATTTCAGTAGTGGTTAGAGTATTGATACATCGTTTTACAACGATTTAATGAATTATGGATAGTATTTGTGTATATGATAATACTAACTTAAGTTTTCTGGCACATGAGATGCAAGGTAGGAGCAATAATTTTGCTGCCTAACGTTTCCTTTCATAACCTTAAACTTATGTATATTAAAACTAAAGTTTAGTAATGTGTGTTTAACGAATTTAAGTAGGACCTAAGGTAATTAACAAAGGAAACCCAAATATTCAAAATTTTGATTTAGAGTTCAGAATTGAAGTTATTTTAAAATTTAGAATTGTTGTGTTAATAATGAAGTTGCATAAGTGAAAATTATTATATTTTTCTGATACAATTATAAAAGTGTAATATTTGAAACTTTTTGAATTTTTAGCTCAAGGACACCTTACAGTCAACGTGTACCAGAATACACATTTTAACACTACTAAAGATGAAATGTATGTTTCTGAAATGTTCTTCTCCTTTGCGAAGGAGTGGAGGTGAAGAACAGGAAGACGTACTTCCCCGCCTTGATCCACCCCAACAAAGTGGAGGAGCTCCACTCCATTTCGAGAACTCCATCAGGGCTGCGGGTTGGAGCGGCTGTGACCTTGACGGAGCTGCTGACGGCACTTAAAGGGGAGATAGCTACCCTGCCAGGTGACGGTCCATCACTGACCATTAAAAAGGGAGTACCTATGCTCTGTGCAATAACTGAAGACAAATCATATAGGTTGTCAAACTAGCAGGATATCTAGAGAGAGCACACGATATTGACGGTTCGCGAGTTTCCATTTGACTGGGCTCGTTGAGAATTCTGATACACTCGTAATTGGAGACCTGCGAAATTCGCGTTATTATTAGCTGGCACAGTAGACTTCACTGACTTATAGATGCCAGAGCACTAGCTATAGATCGTTCGGGATAAAGTGAGCAATCCAAAAAGCCCTGCTTAAGTTCTATTTTCAGTAAATTTTGTATCTTTCCACGCGTGGCTGACGACGGGAAATGGCTAACCTCTGGACACGTCACTTAATAATTGCGCGTGTACAATAAATTGTGTAATCAGTACGAATCGATACATTTTGATTAAAAAAACATTTATTAATTATATAAAATACAATTTTATAGATTTCAGTTGATTTTGATTCAGTAGTGTTGCATTTAAATAAGAAAATAAACGGATCTACATCGCGTAATTTCGCTGCCAACCATACAAGCAGTAAGGTAACTAGAGTAAATGTTATATTATACACAGTAATGGCTAGTGATATTTTTCTAAGGTTAAATTTTTAGTGCTCACTTTATCCCGAACGACCTATACTATTTCATTGGCTGCTAAATTTAACTGAACTGTGACTCTGAACTATTCATATTAGCCGGAGGCGTTCTTCTATGCGGACCACGAAACTGGCGGCCAATGATTAGAGACTCGAAAATTTTGCGGGTTCAACGACCTGCCGGCTAGGCTCCACAAACATGTGCACTCTCTACCCTCGGCTATTTGTTCATTGGCTGTGGCTTTAGCAAGTGGTCAGTTATACATGTGACAAGGTAGCACTGGGATCACTGGAAGTGTTTTCATACTGGTCTGCTATTGGTTCATTGTCCTCCAGGACGAGTCTAAATAAACCACGGGGGTAGAATAATGTAGGAATGTTGGCGAGGGGAGTGAAACCAAGAGGGGGAGAGGTAGTCAGCAAATTAGCCAGCCGCCATACTGCTTTAACCTCAAAAGTACATATCAGACTGGTATTTTTTAAGTAAATGAATGTATAATGCTCTTTAATTTATGTTTTAGGTTGAAAACTTTATATTTTAGCCATGTTTACTCACCTCCTAATTAATATTTCCTCAATGTTTAATTAGTCGGCCATATTGTTCATAGCCACGTCAAGCGTTTATTTGGTAACACTGCCGGCTACATGGTCCATCTGGACCCTTCTGAAATATTTGAAATAAACACTGCTCAAATATCGAAAGTATCTCACATAATGGAAGATTTAAATGTAACGTCTCCTCATTTGAATTTGCGAAATTTCCGAGACTGTACCACTGATTAACATTTTACACACTTCTAACAGTTTGGAGATTAGTCTGTTTGCCAGAAAGTAACAAGAACTATGCAGGTTTGTACCAAAAAATAAACTTGTCTTATCTACAAACAGTCAGGCCGTTTCAAATATGTGTCGTCCATCCATATACGGCGCAACACGTTACACTGCTTTGATTCTGTTGTCGGGCATGTGATTTTACACTCTCTGTTTAGGAATGACCTTTAAAAAAGTTAATACTGTTACTCATCATATGTATGGTAATATTCACCAACCTTGAGAGGGAAATCTGATTTCCGAATGTGTGTGGAAATTTCCGCGAGGTAGTGTATTCATCACACAAACCACTCGGAAGTTTCGCTCGCACGTTATGTCAAATTGTCCTAGAGGGCTGCGCCAATATGTAATGAAAAATTACATTACCAATTGAGTAACTTTCCTTGACACGTGTTGAGTAATTTTCTCTCACTTGTAGAGGTAATTAGCTTCCATTACATGTAGAGTAAATTTACCTCAATTTTTTTTACAGTGTAGTAACGGAATGACACACACGTTTCTTGAGTGTGGAAACCGGGGATGATCCCACTGGTAATCGAACCCTAGATTGTTGTCAAGTTATCTGACTCCTACACCGTTGTTACTTTTTTAAGGCCATGTTATGTAGTTCCTACAAATTTTTTTTAAACTTAAACGAGAGCAGATATAAAAAATCTGTCTGACATTTTAGTTTAAGATTGTTTTTAGAGTGATGACTAATTTTTTTTCAAAGCAATAAATTACACGATTTCTACTAAAAATCCAACTAACCATCATTTTGTTATTTACATAATTAGCTAAAACTATAGTATTTACTGTCTTGAAAAAAAGTCAGCCAATATGGAGAAGACGATTTTAAACAAAACTGACACACAGATTTTTGATATCTGCTCTCGTTTAGACGTAACAAATTAATATCGCTAAAAAAAAGTAGAAACTTAGATAGCATGACCTAAAGAGTGCGTGGTAAATAAATGAACGCTGAAAACATCAATTGAATTCTACACTTTTTTCGAAGCCAATGTGGATAAAATACTCAATGAAAATCCTAGAGAATGGTATTTGCCAACTTTATGAGTAAATATTTATCCAAAATTATTAATTCAATACGCGTGATTTTTTGCGCCGCAGTTAATTGCACGAGGTTCCGGCGTCAGAGATTGTGCATCAGAAGTTCGTAACACTGGAAACAATTTTGTTTAAAGCGTTGGCTAAAACTATTGTCTAGGTTTGATATTGTTTAATTTTCGCAAACTGGCTTCAAGAAACCCACACTTGTAGAGTAAAGCTTTTAGCGTTGAATTATGTACCATGCCCTCTTAAGGGCGCGAACACACCAGTTTTGAACGTATTTTTTTTATATTTGTACCAGATAATTTGTTTCTCAATTTAGGCATAATTTGTGACTAAAGGAAATTTTTGTATCTCTCGTAGTTTTTGCGCAATGACTCGTAAACGTCAAAAATTTGCATTTTGCGGTTTTATGTACGCCACTAAAACCAACTGACACACCAAACCGAAAAAACTCACAGCGTATAACAATGTTGTAGGCTATAACTTGACACATATAAAACATATATTTTTTGTGTTTTTAAATATTTTTTTTCAAATTTTTAAATTTTTATTTTAAATTTCATCATTTTTAATTAAATACTAAATTATTTTTTTTGTTGTTATGTATGTCAAGTTATAGCCTACAACATTGTTATACAATGTGTTTTTTTTTCTGTTTGGTATGTCAGTTGTTTTAGTGGCGTACATAAAACCGTAAAATGCTAATTTTGACGTTTACAGCTCATTGTGCAAAAACTACGAGAGATACAAACATTTCCTAAGAGGAAAATTTAGTCACAATTTATATTTTAAATGAGAAAAAAATATTTGGTACAAATATAAAAAAAAAACAAGTTGAAAACTGATGTGAACCGCGCCCTTAACAGATAAATGTAACCTAGTCGAAGTAATGAGGAGGTAAGTTGTAGGAATTAACATTTTGTCGAAAACTAGTTCGATAGATACCGTGGTTCAGTCTCAAAACGAGAAAGGAATCGACCATGGCTGGTATTTAAAACAGCATAAAATTCTTCCTGAGGGATTTCGTAAAACCATGGAAAACTGAAGTCAAGATGAAAACGCGAGGATCGAACCGGGGTCTTCGCAAGGGCGAGTCAAATACTTTACTACTTCGTGATTTCGTTTTGTTAAAAACAGTTAGGAGTCACATAGCATGGTGAAGTTGTAAATTTATGCAGTAAGAAAATTGACGTATAATAAAGAATATACTGCGTCACTCTTTAGTTTACCTGTAGAAAAATTTACAAAATTTTCTGTGTTTCAGAATTCAAGACCAGAATATACAAAGAAATATCTGACATACTTCATTGGTTCGCAGGGGAACAGATTCGCAATGTCGCGGTAAGTCATATTACTTACCATAATATAACATAGTTTATCACGGGAAAACTTGTCTGTTTGCTGGATTTCAACACACGCTCAGCTTACCAGAATATTACTGGCTTTCGCATGTACGTGTAGCCGTTACCCTATTTGACTAAGCCATTAAGTATCCCGCTATTGCAAAATGTGATGCCCCTTATTAGTATGCAGACAGCTATGTTGTATCATTAGAGGTACGTAAATTTCGTGGATTCATCATGCAGTAGCCTAGATTGCTCCATCCTGTACACGCTCTGGATACAGTCGATTATTCATTGGCTTACAACATTACAAGCGATAGCTCTATGTATCATTTCCTTATTTACTACTGGCTTGCAGTAGTCAAATGCGTTTCGTGACAGCCGCCAGCTAATCACACACGTCATTATCAAGTATATATTTTTGCCATTCAACCTGACCTGGAATGTATTTGCGAAATTGACGTACCTCTATGTATCATACATATATCACCCAATCGCACATGTCACAATAAGTTACAGTGTTTTCAAAGGTACTTTGGCACAAACATTTTTCGCGATATACCATCATCTCTAACCATAATAGGGCCGCGGTGGCCGAGGGGTCAGACCTCTCGCCTCCCACCAAGTCGATCCGGGTTCGATTCCCGGCGGGGTCAGTCCTAGGATTTTCGCATGTGGGAATGATACCGCTGGTAGGCGGGTTTTCTCGGGGACATCTCGTTTCCCCCGCCCATTCATTCTGGCGCTGCTCCATACATCATATCATCCCTCACCAGCGCCAAAGACCTCGATGTTAAGACTGATCCTGCAGCACGACTGGCGCGGGAATTCCGCCAGGCAGCGCGGGCGTCTCCAAAACCACAGTAGCAGTAAATAGCGCCAAGATGTCTACACGCGCACGCTGGGAGGCAGACGGAGGATGATGGTTGGGGCACACAGTGTTGCCAGTAGAGAGTGGCGGCACAGGACCGAGGCAGTATTATCAGTGGTAACTTGAGACGACAACACTTGGGCTGTTCTATCAATTACACTCCTCTGGCCGCTCTTCTTCAGATAATATTTTTCAAGTCCTTCGCTGTACAGCAGACACATGCGTGCGGTGAAAACCAATACATGTATGTAACAACTGAAAATATATGTTTACCGACAAATGTAATAAATTGTTGGTTTCAGTAGGCTACCAGATTATTTACGTGAAATTTGTAATTTTTTTTTATTTTTTTTCAAGCACGAAGCATCGATCTCTGCTAAATATCTCTCTGCAGAATCAGAGGATATACCAAACCAAGGAAAATTTTCAAAAGTAACTATTTAGTATATGACAGCGAGAGTGATGTTAAAATGAAAACATATATTTGTATTGTCAACTATAACATTTGTATATTTCGAATTGGAACAAGTATTTAAGTTATGAGTTAATGTAAATTATCTTGTACATAACGCACACACATATACTGCTGACAGATGACACGAAAACACAAATTTATTTTAACCTACGAACTTTACAACTAGTTTCAACTAAATATCTGATTTTACAGTTTGTGGTAAAAGTGAAACACCGCCAGAAGTGGCCTTGAAAATTATTCTAATGCTATTATGTTATTTATAGATTGTATTATGAGAGCGAGTGTGGGGGTGAAGACGTCGTTACAGAAGATGATATTACGGTTAATGAGAAAATATTATCTATGTGTGAAGTAAGCAAGCAAATATGTAGCCTACTCACGTTGCTGAAGTTGATTGTGGAGTAAATGAGAAAACTATTTAATTAACAAACTCTTGTGTAATTAGTTGCTATTTATTTACTCAGTGTAAACAAACAACGGTAAAATGAAGCACTTGATATACAATATTATTAAACAACAAAAACTGAAATCACTTCAAATGTACTAACATAGAACTAGTTTTCTATAACATAATTTCCATGCATTATGGTAATACACAACGATTTAGCACCACGAAATTGGTTGGAATTACACGCTATTTCACAAGAAAATAGACAGAAGGAACATAGCCGAACAAGTAGTAATGTAGAATGTTATACAAATTGAGAATATCGAATTATAATTTATAATAAAGCTGAATACAGTAATTCAGATTACTAAACAGCAACAGTTGGTTTAGTAATAAAATTGTTCGTTTGAAAAAACACTAAGCAAATCATGCAAAATGAAGCACTCCGTAAACATAGGTTACTTGATTACAATTTTAATGCATTTTGGTTAAATTAAACTACATGGAAATACATTATAACTAACAACAGAGCGGATATACTATATCAACATTACGTAATTCATTTAGTAAAATATCACCTATTCAGAATATTACATTATAATTATTATAAAAAAATGAGAATAGTATCTTACAATTACTACCAGTTAGTCAGAATATTGCAAATACTGTAACTAAACCGCTTTATTAGAAATATGTTGGTGTTAAATTGACCATGTACAAAAATATTTTTTTTATCATTGGTGTTTAAAGAACAAAGTTATTTTAAGTTTGAAATATTTTCATATAGTCATTTTGTTTATTGTACTGCGGTTCGTTAATTATTATATTTTTGTCCACAATTTACAAGTTTTTGGGATGTACTGTTGATAAATAAATTTATCATAAAAATCCTTAAAACTAGGACATAATAACCATTTGTGTGACCTCTAAAAATCAATACCTGTTCAAATATGCTAACATGTAACATACTTATCATTGGTTTTCATTAAATTCCTAGCATTCTCGTTATGTACGACTTACAATTATAGTATAGTTCACAATAGTGCAGAATATTACAGTTATAGGCTATACATACATATCATTAAACATCACACAAAATTAGGATATTGTATACATGTTCATTCAAATTACTAAGCAGTAACATAAATTTTTTTATGATAACGTTTTCATTTCAGCAATAAAACTATGGCATAATTAAGTCGACAATTTTCATACTGACCATAATTTCCACGCACTCAGGTTACGTACGGGGACATAGCATAAAACTGCAGGATAGTTCACAACAAAGCAGAAGATGAAAGTTAAGTAAACTATACATAAACATCACATAGTTTATTAGAGAACAGGATATAAAAATTACCAATATGATTATTCCGACTATTAATACGGCTTTTTCTCGAGCTTCTAAGATATACTCAGGTTCTTAATTTCCTAGGTATTCTGCCATCCCCTATTTCAGGAATCATACAGTCAAAATAAAATTTCCGTGAAAGTGGTAACATTTGTTCTTCTCAGAGTGCAACATCGCGCACAATCCTGTCAACAAAAATGTCCGCAGGAGAATGAACAACAAAGTCACATAATGTTCTTTTGGCAATGTTCAGTTGCCCCTGCACCTGGAAATAATTTAATCATGGTTTCTTTTCAGTTTCAAAACACCGTTCTTATTTAATTACAGACATATGTTGCCAGTAGATGAGTATAGTTCCTCCGGAAGCACAGGCTACAGGCTGTGGATGTGTGGATTACGTCATTTCCCCCTATTTTCCTTCAAAATTTTCATTTTCCCCTCAAAAGAACTAAACATTCCCCGTTTTTCCCACAAAATATCCCGAATTTCCCCTCAACATTTTCCCGGAAAATTAAAAAAATACTCAAAATCACGCTATTGCTAAATCAGACTGAAGGAGGCAGAATTTTAAGCAATTCTGAGCAAAAAAAGTAGCCTGAATGAGCAGTTGATTCCTAGAAAAATGATGGTTATTTACTATCCAGAAGATTATATGATTGTAATTTACAGTTTATTTTAAAACCCTGTTGTTTCAGATAGAACAGAATTTCTGCAAATTGATATAGAAATATTTCTTGTCATTAAATTTCATCCCCGTAGGATATTAGTAAGGTGTTGAAATATAATTTATGTGTTTTTAATTTTCTATTTGCTGTTTTCAAATTAATGTTTCCTTTATTTTAAATATGTGATAATGTATTGTAAATTATTTTTGTACTGTCAAATTAAATTGGAACCCTGATACTTAAAATGTAGTACTACAATTCTGTTTTATAAGTATGCAATAATTTTTTTGCAAAACCGTTAATAATTGTGATTTTGTAATATATCTTTATAGCTATGCTATGGACCAACACCATTGCAGCAAATGGTGTGTCGCAGAACACTAGAAAATGCAAACAGATCCATATAAACAGAGAACCAGCCAAATATGGTTTCCATTAATTGTGTGTGTTCTTTTTCGTTTTCTATTGGACGACAATTTCTCTTGATTGGTTCCCCGGCGCCTGTGTTTTCGTTTGTGTGAAATTATTTTTATTGTTAATGTTGTTTTATTGTTATTTCTGACTTAAATCATTTCGTGGAATTAGACCTATATGGGGTTCCTTTTGTTTTCCAGTTGACGAAAACAATCTTTGGTTTGTTCTCTGTATCTGTGATTCTGTTTGAATTTTCTGGTTTTCTGTGACACGCCATTTGTTGCAATGACATATGTCCACAATTGTTCTGCAATAATCAAGAATACTTCACAAATAATGGACATTTATAGCAATTTGCTTATTTGCATTAAACAAGTTATATAAAAGTCACTACATTCACAAATAATAATAGTATGTAGTTAAAAGAATAATGAAAATATTAATTATTATTAAATCAGAATTATTAAACATCGATGGTCGACTATTAAGATAATTAATGTTTTAAGGGAACGTTCTTCGTGTCAGTAATTATTCTGAAGTTGTTCACAAACATCATCCTGACTATGCGAAATATTTTTTCAATATTGCAGTAAATATTTACTCAACAATTAAATGAGGATTCCTGATCAATAAACGTTTTTATTAACACCATATTTACTAAATATTCAGTTGCAAAAACCTATTACTACTACTACTAATAATAACGATTATAAATTTTTCAAACGATATTATTGAATTGTCTAACGTTTGTGAAAATGCAAACTGTTCCCGTGCAAACAAAATATTTATTTTTGCACTGTCCCTAAGTAAAACAAAACACTGCACTAAATGTGCAACTAGAGGCGTAAAACGAGCATACACATAAATTTTGCTTCTCGTTTATTTAATTAATGATAATTTATTTTAATTTACTTCTGTTGGAAGTAACAATCTATATGTATGCGCGTCTCTTAATGTGTAAAGTATTTGTAGTAGGGACGTGAACTCTAAATAACTATTATTTCACATCTGTTGACAAGAACGTGACATGCTTAGTGTGACATGTCTGTCTTTGTTTACCTAATTTTAAGTATTTAATATATATTTTTTAGTTTATGTTTTTAATGATATTACCTGCAATAATATACGAAATAAAAATATTTCATTTTTAATTTCCGGACCAAGATTTGAACCTACGGACGTCGAATGGCTCGTGAGGAGCGTTAGAAAGAGTTGCGATTTCGATGAGCGAAGCTTGCCTCTGCCGAAGATATCCGAAGTGGGACTTAAACAGAATTCTGGCCTGTATAGAGGCGACATTTTATGATCGCCCGACTGTACATTATAAACAGGAACATTCGACGTCTTGGAAAGATTTTCTGTGGTATTCATCATCATGCGGTTCTAGTTTTGTGTAGCCGCAATACAACCACATACAAA
Organism: Medauroidea extradentata; assembly: GCA_003012365.1. Classification (NCBI taxonomy): domain Eukaryota; kingdom Metazoa; phylum Arthropoda; class Insecta; order Phasmatodea; family Phasmatidae; genus Medauroidea; species Medauroidea extradentata. The sequence continues at coordinate 23,202 of PNEQ01056704.1, forward strand.
ATGTTATATGTGAGCACCATGTTTTTACACTTTGTCTGTAAGTTGGTGTATAATATTTTCTTTCGTACTTGCTAGGAACGAGCAAACATCTTTTGAAGTACTTTTCAAATTTGTCGCAACATAATATTTTAGGCTGACCTTTAAGGCATATTGGTTAAGAAAAAAGCCATGTATGTGTTTATGTAAATACGGAAAGCAACTTTTTGTCTACCATATACGAAAGAAAACCTCTTATGCAGTTTTTAGTCAGCAATATTTCAAAAGTATTGCCATATGCACCTCTTCTACTTTGCTTTTTTGTTTGCTGTATTTCCTTCCACTCATCATTGGAACGTCAAGAACTGACCAAAATTCTTCCTTTGGGAATATTAATTTCCAACAGTCACAGTTTCCCATACTAATACGGAATTTACAGCATCTAAGGAATCAGGAGGTTCAGAAGTGACGACAAACTTGCGTCCACAGTTTTCTCAATAATAATGCCATTGTTTCTGACTGAAGTTTGTAACCACCCATTGTACAGTACAGAGGATGTTTGCCAATTTTATTTATTTATTTCATAACATGGGCAATATCAGCACTTCTTCTGCCGTGTATTTCGAAGGTTTTATCATCTGCATTTTTCCCTTTAACTATCAAATTGGGAAATAAGTTTGGATCTTGCCCCCAATCATTGTTATGCTGAATGTCATCTTCCTGAGCAGTAACAGAAATGAACTTCGTTTCTGAAATAAATATAAATAAATAAATGTAACATTCTAATTTAGGTAAAATCCCCGATACTCGTCAATGTACCCAAAACTCGCAGTCGCCTCGGAAAAAATCTATAAAAAAAATTAGTAATTTGATATATTGATTGCCTCTATAGCGCACAATTATCTACGGAATGTGAGCTTCAACTTGCAACCGTTGGCGGCCCCGGCTGTGTATTTGTTTACAAGCAGGAAATGGTTTTGTCTCGTCCTGCGCAAATGTCGAAATCGGCAATTCGTACTGGTTTCAGGTAAGCAACTTAGTTCATGGCTTAAGGAAGCTTTGTGCTGTGCATTATCAGTTTATTATAGATTCTGGTTGTTCCGATAGCTGAAGAATATGTCGCTTAACAACCTGAACTACAGTTTGTTACAAAAAATTGTCATTTAAGTGACATAAGACTATACGAATCTGGGATAACAGACAATTGTGGCGGACCCTAAGACTCGTACATTGGCCAAGAATACCAAGCATGTTAAAAATCTGTTTTACAATCGTAAGAAATAGTGGAATGTAATATATTTTACGTACATTTAATAAATATTAAATAACAATTTTTAAAAGATTATAAAAGACGTTTCACTTAACTGTATTATTGCCTGTAACATACTGTTACAAGTTTGAGACATAAACATTATTTGTGGGCAATTCCCATGAGTTCTTTTGGGATAGAGGTCTTATAATTAGAAATAAAAGAATTAAATTAAGTACTGGATTTAATAGCTCACAAAGCTACGAAATACACAAAACAGTAATCAACTATAACTCTCACAACACAATTAGTTATGCACACAATTACTCCTGTGTCACAGACACGTTAATTAACTTTGACAATTAAAGCACAAAAAATGTCTACCATCAATTAATTAAACAGTACAAATCACTATAAAATTCAGTCATATATCCAATCAACAGTATTTCAAGTAGTGACAGTGTACAACCTTAATAGTCCGCCGTGGTGATGAACCGTCGTGTGCTGCGCAGCACCCCGAGAGCACCGCTGTCTTCACTCTTGAGGTCTTCGGTTCGACTCCCGTCGCGTACCTCCTTCTTCGCCCGTCAGCCCGCCGCAGCAGTCCTCTTGGTTCGTCCAACACTGCTCCGAAGATAGCCGCCTGCCGCCTCACAGTAGACACTGACGTCACCAAGATGTCTTCACCAGTCTATCTCCACAACCATAGCACCTTCCTCTA